>JAJHUR010075249.1:0-23390 GCA_027495735.1 Lutjanus campechanus | reverse complement strand
TGTGGCTATTGATGACAATATTAATTTAATACTGTTAGAAAGCAATTAATAAACATTCTTTTTTCAAGATGACTGTTTTTAACTTTGGCTCTGAATAAGGTGAAAAAGCCTTGTTCCCAAACCTTTTCATATCAAGGAGCCCTAAACTGACAAAACTTAGATCACGGACCCCCATTTAATAAGATTTTGTCCCAGAGTTCCCCCCTGATAAGATTCTTACACCTTGATGTTTTATTACAGAAAGTGTATAGAACCCATGACCAAAATAGTCATGTTTTGCCATTACTTACTTATGGATGTCATTACTGTGAAAATAAATTATTAACCTTTTTGCTCTGGCCCCCTGAGAACTATTGGCTTAAAGACCAATTCTTTTTCATTAATCCATTGATTTTGTTGTCCATATTAAATTTTTTACACAGTTTTTAGAGACAGTGCACATTAATACATCAAGCAAAATGTAGATTGCAATTTCCCAGTAGCCAAGGTGACTGGTTCAAATTCCTTTTTTTTGGTCCAACCAACTGTCTAAAACCCCAAATGTTTCACTTTTAAAAATATAAAACAGAAAATTATATTTATTATATTATTATATATTATATATTATATTTGAGATGTATTCATTTTTTTTATATTTGAAATGATTATCACATGTAATTGAAGATAAACTTTCTGTTTGTCATCTAATTTGCCAATTGACTGATTGTTTCAGCTCTGCAAAAAATATTGCAGTCTCTCCTGCTGCTGTGATGGCACTGTTCTACCTTGTAACATCTTACAATCCCAGCACAGTATACAGAAAGCCTTGATCGGTATAAATGTAAACTGTCACAGGAGGTCAACTCTCTATGAGGCAAAACAGTGTTTAGTGTTTGGATCGTCTGTCTTTATGAACCAACATATCTTATTACTTCAAACTGTTGAATGTGTCTGTAGAGTATGAATTGCAGTTACGTTACAGTGTTTGGTAATAACGCTGTATCTCTTCCTTTCTCTGCAGGTAAATTTGAGGAGAAGGAGGACCGGGTTCCCAAACTGGAGCAGCTGAACTCTCTGGGCTTCATGTGCAGCCTGAATCTGGTTCTCAACAAGAAGGATCTGATCAAAATGGAGCTTCTGCTGCTGGAGACTTTTGGCTGGAACCTGTGCATGCCCACGCCTGCCCACTTTATCGACTACTACCTCCATGCCTCGGTGCAGGAGGGCGACCTGTACAACGGCTGGCCTCTCTCCTCCCTCTCCAAGACAAAGGCTTTCATGGACAAATACACACACTACTTTCTGGAAGTCTCACTTCAAGGTGGGTGAAGAGGAGGAAGGCAAACTGGACTTTTCTTAGTTTGTTCCAGTGGTGTTAAAAATAATCAAATAATTTATGAAACTCTTGTCTCTGTGTTTCTTCTAGACCATGCCTTTCTGAGTTTCCGACCATCCCAGGTTGCTGCTGCATGTGTGGCAGCGTCTCGTATTTGCCTTCAGATTTCCCCAAGCTGGACGACGGCTCTGCATCTGCTAACAGGCTACACCTGGGACCACCTCACCCAATGCATTGAACTCATGCTGCTGTAAGGGACACATACAAACACAGACACTCTCTCTCTCTCTCTCTCTCTCCCCCTCTCTCCCTCTCGTGTAGATGCTCCTTTTTTCCTCATTTTGGCACATTTCTGAGGTCCTCTCTGATAGAAGCACATAGGCTTAACAGCCTCTGGAGGCCATTACTGTGGAAAATAAAGTGAGGACCAGCCTAAATGTCCTCACTTTGCAAAGTGGTCCTCATTCCACAGACAAATAACCCTTGCTGGGACTCACAAAGCTAGCTGTACAAACACACATACACATTCTCTCTCAAGTAGCAAAAAAAAGGGTCTAACAGAAAGCCAGGCAGGCAGACAGGCCTCCCAGAGTGTAATGGGCAACTCGAGATAGATGACATTAAGGCCCCTATCTCTCTGTATTTTTGGTTGCCATGGTTTTGGATTATAAAATGCTTGTTGCTAGCTTATAATGTTGTGTGTATCAACCACCAAAGCTGGTCCATCTGATAATCCTCGCTGATAGCTTCAGTGTTTAATCTAACAACTGTAATTAAATTGCACATTTCTTGGTCAGTGGGTGGCTGTGTGTGTTTATTTGTGTGCATCTGTGTTAAGTGTAATTGTTTGCACATGTTGACACTAATTGTGTGGGAGTAAAAAAGGGTCTGTAAAGACCGATCTCTGCCCCTGTTAATGGATTTATGTGAACAGCCATTTTTTCTGGATGCGCCTTTTACTGCAAGGATGCAAGGATGGCTTTAATTCTAACTCGCCGCTTCACAACTGCTCTGTTTTACACGGGCTGGTGACTGCTCACTCTTCTTTACCAGACAGAGGGCCGCAGGTCATCAACTACTGCTAGGTTAAAAACAAGGCTTAGCTTTTTTGTTGCAGACCATATTTTGGCCTTTTTTGTGGCTCAGAAACTGATATCCATAAAGTTTACTTTCATCTTTAAAAAGAGCATCTGCAGATTAATTCCATACCTGAAAAGTTGAGCATGATATATGATGAATAAATCCCCTTTTCTGTTTTCTCCACAGCGCTCATGACAATGATGTTAAGGAGGCCAACAAGACCAAATCCACTCCTCCTCACCGACCCTCCTCTCTGCAGTCTCAGCCCCAGACCTCCCATCTCTCCCCAGTATCAGCCATCCAGAGACCAGCCTCTTCTTCCTCCTCCTCTTCCTCCTCCACCTCGTCCACACCACAGCTGCTCTTTCAGCCGGACGGCTTCCCACACCTTTCCCAGCATTCCCCATCCCTGTCCCAGCTGCAGGCACTAGCTGACTCGCAGGCTTTGGGACCTGTAGTGAACATGTCTCAGGACTTCCTTCAGAGCCACAGGATGGGTCTCCTCACTGGTGCTCCTTCCATGACTCCTGGGGGTGGGTTCCCCTCATACCCAAGCCTGACCTCAGGTCTCCAGCCGGGGGCTCGTGCGCTGCCACTCCCGGGCCCCATTTCTGTGCAAATGGCCCTCGCTGGGGAGCCACGCCACTGTCTGAGTATGGCCTACAGCGGGGGATACCTGGGAGCTCATCACACATTCGCAGCTGGGTGCTTTGACAGGTGACGCCAGAAGACGGAGAGGGAACACAAATCCCTGCAGGAGTGCACTGCTATGCTTCCATCCCAAGTCCCGACCCCGAAATATCCTTTCACAGACCTCCTGTCTCTCTCCGTCAGCTCCGCAACACCTTCAGCTTGTCCAGCTCCCCCGTCCCTCTCACAGAGACGCCTCAAACGCAAGCAGAGGTCCAAAGGCAAGACAGACCCAGTGGAGGTCATCACGCTGACGTGACACATGCTCCACAGACTCGTATGAAACACTGAATATTGCCATATTGTGAACTGGTTTAGTAAATCTGTGTTATTATGAGACTGTCATCACTGTGAATGAGATGAAAGCAGCGGTGTGATCCAACGCCCACCTCATTCAGTGCCTGCTCTCAGTTGTGTGATAGCTGAGCCATTTTTAGAAGTGCACAGAACACAAACAATCTGTGATAAGGATATCTTGCTGCTTGACATAATTTTTTTGTAACATTTCTAATCCCAAAAATTGAACACATTTTTGAGAGGAAAATAATTGGCTGGTATTACTTATTAAGCCACCATGTTAGAGAGATAAAAGAAGAAGTAAAGAGACTGTATGTCAATGAAATTTTCAGTTGTATCCCCTGAATGTCAGTGAACATTGAACCAACTCTCTGTTGGAGCTGAAGGGCCCCTCTGGGAATTCCTCACCACATAAGCCCCCAGAGGGGACGAAGAATTCATTGTTTTGAGCACAGCAGGTGAAGTCCACAGCCCGAACATGCCTGCAGTGTGTTGGGTTTTATTTGCTTCCTCTCTTCTCTCTCTTTCCTCGTCATCTCATCTCTACCATCTCCAAAGTTGAGCCTCATGGCAGATGCGTCACACACCCGGGTGAAAACGTGGCCCTCTGGCAGCCGCAGGCTTTGTCGTACTAAAGTTTTAATTTCACCACTCAAAGAATCTAACACAAACTGATGTGACTGGACCAGCGCGGTGAAGGAGACATGGACGTCGGTTGTGTGTATTGTACATATGAATTGCTGCTGCCTTCTTATGAACTGTTGGTTCTGTGTCTGTGTTACTGACTCCAATGTTTACATGAACCACTAAGTATCAGGGACTTGAACAAGATTACTTGAATATGATGCCATTGAAACATGCCATAGCTTTTATTTATGATGACTCGTTTTATCTCTTTTTTTAAACTTAATTTTTGTTTGATATAGTGTAGCTTTTTATACCAGCTTAAAAAACACACCATTGATTAATTATAGTCTTTTTTTTTGTGTGTACCTGTTCATAGAAACTGTGTATTCAGGCTCAGGTTTCAAGGCTGAAGCTAGCAGCCTTCCCATTATTCTGTGCTATTATGCTTTAAAGTGGATGTTAATGCAGCATCTGCAGGGGCTGGAATATTTCCCCTTTTTCATCACTGGACCATACTCTGTTTACAGGTCAGGAAATGCACAAAAACAGTCGGTTTGCATCGTAGTGGAACAACCTCGTGGTCACTGGTTTCACACACAAACATCTGCAGCCAGTCGACGGTAATTGCCTCCCAGATTTCCAAAGCTGCAAAGCCCAATCTTCCACTTCCTGTATGAGTATAAACACATCCAGATTCCCAGTTTTGGTCACAAGGGTTGCCATGGTGATACCTTAAATAACCGTGGAGCCCAGGTTCTGTGATGTCGTTGACTGAATTAGGGCCGCAGCAATTATTTTAATGACTGATTCTCTCTATTAATCGTTTTGTCCAGGAAATGACAGAAAAATAGTTACAAATGCCTGTTGTAATTTTCCACAGCTCATGGTGATTTATTCAAATGTCTTGACCACCAGTCCAAAAACCCAAAGATGTTCAGTTCACTTGTCATATATGATGAATTTGATAAACTGGAACCAAAAAACTTTGGGGGTTTAAATTAATTGACTCATCATTGCAGTCTTGGACTCCAACTTCTGGGATGATGTTGACTGAATTGAAATTAACAGCCACTCAGTGTTGTGGAAAATTATGATCTTAATTTGTGATATGAACTTCAATTTGTGCATAATTCTGAAAAAAAAAACCCTGATTCTTCAATTCAAACTGTTTTGCTGTGGATGTTAGACATTTTAAGCCAGTCGGGCCTCGTCCTCAGCAGTTGCCATGCTTGAGCTGTGAGCCTTAAGTTCACAGACAGACATGTGCATGTCTCAGATAACACTACATGAAGCCTTCTGAAACAGCAACACTCAGACTATTACAGTCATGAATCACCAAACCTTTGCTTTCCTGCCACTGAAAAGGACTAAGATACTATGCCTTTTGTTTTAAACTTTTTATGTACAGTTTTGTTATTTTTTACATTCCTTTTCAGTGTATTTTAGTTAAAGCTTTTTGTGATTCTCCTGATGAACGATGATGTTGGTGTGAACAATTTTTTTTTTATAATTTGTGTGTTTGAAGAGTTCAACTTGCTCTTTTCCGCATAGTTCATGAGCAACTTCTCACTGAGGTGTCAAAGGTGCAATATGTTGTTTTTCTGTTGAAACTGAAACTGACCACAGCCATCACTGTCTCACTGTGTTCACCACTGGTTCATCTTTTGTAACTTATTTTTGATAATTGTGTGATTTGACTTGCTGCAGCTTGATCTCCTCCAGAGGGCAGCGGGCCTCTGAACATGATAAATATGTTGCATATTGCAGCAGCCACCTTCTTCGAGTGATAGATATTACTGAATGCTTTTGTCTTTTAGCGATTTAGAGATTTTAACCGTGCATTTTTCCCTCTCTCGTGAAAGGTGCTGACGTCACTCACACCAAACAACACTTTGTCTAATGTGATAGTAATGAAATTACACCACAAACTTCCAACTTATATTTTTGTATCATTTTGTACCAATTTGTAGTCTTGGTTTATGTGACACTGAAGGATAGAAGAATTCTTTTATCATAATGTGCCATGGAAAAATAAACACAAGTGAACTGAGTTTCTGTTGGGTGTTTTTCTTTTGTCAGGCAGCATGACTGAAGCGCTTGCAGCTTCAAGGGAAATGATGTTTTCATTTATTCATTTATTCTCAGGCACAATTAATCAACATCCCTGTAAATGTGCCAGTGTTAGCCAAAAGGCTAATTTTGAACTGTGGTCCTTTGGCCTGATGTTAAATTAAAACCACTAATAAAACACACAACCTACATAAGGTTAGACTGCAAGTCAAAAATGATTTGCTAATCTTTGCATTGTGTTTTTATCCACGTTTTACACCATGTCCTAACTGTTTTTGAATTGGGGTTGTATAATGTTGCCCTTGTCTTGTGTTTGTGTAGGTTCAGTGTTGCTGCAGCCTGCAGGCAAACTGCCTGAGCTTCAAGTCAGGGGAGGAGGGCAAGGAAACAACTATAGATCATAAAATAAATTGGGTTTTTCAACCTATTTAATGAACTATTTATGACTCCAGCTCACTATTTGGACTGCAGAACTCATTTTGAATGCTAGGGTCTTACATATTACTCCTTTAAGCAGTAAAAACCTTACTGGCCTCACATTATGAGAGACATAGCACAGACAATCAGCACAAGAAATTAAAACATGACAACATAAAGTACATTACAGAGTACATGGGTAAAAGCAGAGGAGACGACAGAGACACAGACAAAAAGCCAAGGAAACAAGAGCTGACAGGTTTCCACTGCATTGCTCCAGTTGGTTCAGCGGGAAGACAATGCAGCAGCTCCAGTGATAAGACCAGCAGGTTTTACACACAGTCCTCCAGCTGTGACCACATGCTGTCAATGCAACACATTATTCATGAAAACAGTGTAGTGGTGAACTGTGACTTAGTGCTGTGCTACAATTCAGTTTCCCTCAGCTTTATACTTCTTCCCCACTTCTACTTTTACTCCACTACATTTAGACAGCTGTAGTTACTTTGCTGATTGGATTTACTACAAAACACATAAGGATCTTATAGAAGGTGATGCGTTTCTCCAGATTAAAGGGACAGTTCACTCCCCACCCCCCAAAAACCCCCAACAAAACCACAAGTTACAATGCTTCTTACAAATAAAACCCGGACATGGACCATTCTTTTCTTATTATACTCTTACTTATGTGTTTCTAATAATTCTTCACTTTCACTTAACTTTTGAATGCAGGCTATCTGCTTGTGCTGGAGTGTTTTTAATATAGTGTGTTTTTGCTTTTTAGTGAAGGATGTACTTTTCCACCACTGGCTAAAGCAGACTTTGTATTCAAGGTCAAGTCAAAAGCAAATAATTTAATCTTACTTTCCCACACTCATAATCATGGGTGGAACAGCATATGCATGAGCAGAACTAATTCTCTGACTGCACACAAAGTTATTATTCAGTGTTTAAGAAAGAAGTTCAGTCTCTCTTCTGCTTCTTAACTCCGCCTCCGCAGCTCAATCACAGCTCTCTGTGTTTTATGGCATTTTGATATATAGAAATCTATTCAGTGATGAGGCTCTCTCTCTCTCACACGAGACATTATTCTCCTCTGTAACGCTCACACACTGACCGCCCTCTCATGTTGAACACAGTACAGTGGACTGAGCTTCAGCTCTGTTCTCTCAAACACAGCAGAATATTTATTTTATTGTGAAACTCAGGAGATGTTTGGTAGTTTTTTCCTGAGTCATAAATCTGGAACATGTGCACATGCATAACCATATCAGCTCACTGATCTTTAATTAACATTAAGTTAGATAACAGGCTTTAAAAAAATTAAAAAAATAAAGCTACATAATATTCCTCCACATAAGCCTGATCAAAACGTAATTAACTTGGCATACAGATTAAAGAGCAAATCAGCATTTGGCAGGGCTCTCATGAACACTATTTACATGATTTGTGTATTTTTAACAACTCTGGTAAAAATAAAAATGTGTTGAGATCGAGAGGAAATGTTCATGATCTCTATGTTAAGTGGCACATCTGTAAAGGGAAGTGGAGGGGGTGGAAACGGGGGTGGGGAGAGCTCATAGCCGTCAGTTTGATAATGGATCATTTTCACAGCCTCCTGTAAGCTTTTGTAAAGAAGAAGGCTGCTGTTTTTTCTCTTTTATGTGCCCTCGAGGAAGAATTTGGAGCAGGGTTTGTTGGTTGGGGGTGAAGCAGGAAGGACTGCTCACCTTCTGTTGGTGGTCGGTGTCTCAGTACAGGTGCTTTAAACCTGCAATACAACATTTAATTAGCACTTTTATCAAGACTGGTGAACAAAATCAACACAACTAGTTTGTGATAGTTAATTAAACATTTTTGAAGGAATATTTGTGATTAAAACACAAACCACGGATAAAATAAAGGCCTTAATGTGGATCCTGCCAAGGCTGGCTCTGTACATCTGGGGGCCCTTAGCAGGTTTTGGGGCCTGCTGTGCAGAGGACCACCTACTGTGTACAATTGTAAAGGGTTTCCACAGGTCCACAAAAAATCTTTGAAATCTAATTTTCTGAATTTTAGGCCTTAAATGTTTTAAAATGTCTTTAATATGTAGGTCTTAAAAATTAATTGAATTACAAAGTTAACATTATTTTTTATAAAGTTACATTAACTTCAGTCTCACTTGAAAAAAAAAAGGAGTGATCTCACTGCAACTATGCATTGAGGACATGGGTGAACAGTTCAAACCATTTTCCCTGATTCTGGCACTTAAACCTATGTACTTTTTTTTGTTGTTGCCAGAATTGGTGTGAAATGGGTCTGAAATTGTCTTAAAAAGTGTTGAATTTAATTTGTTGAAAGTGCAGAAACCCTGATTGTAACCCTTGTACATTTTGTTGTACCTCTATCAACATGATGGGTCACAGGTTTTTTAGTTAAATACACTCAGTGAAACACTCAAAGTAAAGCTAACTGACTGCAGTTCACCATGTTTACCTCTACTTTGAACAGCAGAGATAAAGATATTGTGGCAACAAACAGGGACAAAGATGTGTCAACTTGAGTGTGGCATGATGATGGGCCTGTTATAAAATAAAATTTAAAAAAAACACTAGCATTTGTTGTGATTAGTTGTTAGTTGTTAGTTAATTAGTTAATTTGAAGTATATTAGTTTAAATCATTCTCTTAATCATTATAACTGAATCATACATGAGGTTAATTTATTGTAAAGGATCATCAAACATTTAGTTTCAAGACCTCCACGATTTCATTTTTGTGCTTACTTAGCTTGGTAATAAAACCCAATTTCCTCTGTTTAATGGTCCATGAAGCTAAAAGCCATCATCAAACTATTTGAAGGATAAAGTGTAGAGAGAACGACCAAAAAGCTGCCTTCCTTCCTTATGATGTGTGACGTCACGCTCATTACAAAGCACGACTCCATGACAGGAACCTTGTGATATGATGCCATAAGTGGGATTTTTACCCATACGGCAGCTGCAGAAGCTGCAGGCCCTTAAACAAGTTCTTCTTTTTCTCGTCTCCACAGTGAAATGCAGCATGTCAAATGTGCAGGATGTGTGTGTTGATGTCAGCAAGACTTGAGCAATGTGTTTGTGTTTCCACTAGAACACAGGAGAGTCCTTCTCATTTATTTTGCCACTATGCAACAGCATTTAAAGGTCACATATTAATGAAAATATCTAAAATACAAACAGCAAATTACTCACTGCTAAACAGATATTAACTAGTTGATTTAAGATTTTGTATTCCAGAATTCTGGCAGGAAGAAGGATCAGTGATTATTATTAACACAAATGTGGATGTACCACGTTTTATTATTTGGCAACATTTTAGATTCTTCTTGCAAAAAGTAGAAACCAACTCACTTAATGCATTGCAATAGATGAGTAAGACTTATTTTGAGAGGCCAAGTCCCGCCAGTGTTTTATCAAGGAATGAGGGCTCCTCTCAGTGGTGACAATAGAAAGTGCAGCCAATGTCAAAAATGCAGAACTGTAGTATGGGAAGAACTTATTTATAACAATAATGGATATAACTGTTTGGGACACTTGTCTTTCATTCCAGTATCAACACTTTCACTTTCAACACTTTGATGAAAGCAGAGGGTTTCTTTGTTGAGGTTAATGTGTTGGTCCACATGAAGTTTTCTGTGTTCGACAGCAGGTCAGAGGAGAAGCGTCTGTATCACTAATTTGTTTCTAACTACCAAAAACTGTGCAGTGTCCACAGTTTGGAGCCTGTGCTGTTTTTGGTATTTAATTAGAAAGAGAGGCTGAATTCAATTGTAAAAAAAAAAAAATCTGTAAAAGGAAAAGAAGTACAAGAATTGCTTTCTGTTGCATCATTGTGCATCTTGTTGTGGAGTAAAACTAATGGAGTCTTGTGGTGTGAAGCAGTATTCACTTGTTTGTTGGCCAGGACATGTTAATGAAGAGACCAGAGATATGGATTTCCTTACAGAACATAAAGAGAAAAT
This sequence comes from Lutjanus campechanus, assembly GCA_027495735.1. Classification (NCBI taxonomy): domain Eukaryota; kingdom Metazoa; phylum Chordata; class Actinopteri; order Lutjaniformes; family Lutjanidae; genus Lutjanus; species Lutjanus campechanus. The sequence continues at coordinate 12,911 of JAJHUR010075249.1, read as the reverse complement.
ACAGGATATCACAACAAACCTAAACTTAAAAATTTCATTATTAAATAACCTGGAACAATAAGAAAATAAGACAGGAGCAAACAGACTGCATGATGTGCACAACAAGTGTCTGGTTATACTGGAAGTCATACAGCCTGCACAACCTATACTACAAATGCTATAGTCAGTCTGATAAATAATGACGTGTGAGCTAACACCGCCCTCTAGTGATGAGATTGTACTCTCAATCTAACCTGCCAAATTAGGATTTTAATTTTAAATAGCGGGAATAGAAAGCTTGTCAACCAAACACACACAGTCGTCTCTGGGTAACAGAGCAAGTTAACTATTCCAACCCAGAAGCTTCAACTGAAAGTCAGCACTAATTTAGATGCAAGTCCAAAAAAGTTGGGATGCTGTGAACATAAAAGAAAAACAAACAAAAAACCCCCCAACAGAATGCAATGATTTGCAAATCCTTTTCAACCAACATTCAGTTGAAAACAACATAAAGAAGACATATTTAATGTTCAAACTGCTAAACTTTAATGCTTTCTCATAAATACACACTCATTCTGAATTTGGTACCAACAACACATTTAAAAAAAGTTGGGACAGGGGCAAAAAAAAAAAAAAAGGACTGAGAAAGTTGTGGAATGCTTAAAAAACACAGGTGATATTGTCATGATTATGTGTGAAAGGCGCATCCTCCAAAGGTTCATTCACAAACATGGATGGAGTGAGATTCAGTATACTGTGGAAAATTGTGGGCAAATAGTCCAACAGTTTAAGAACACTTATCAACACACAACGGCAGGAAATTTAAAGATTTCACCATCTACAATCCATAATATAAGATTCAGAGAATCCAGAGAAATCTCTGCATGTAAAGGGCAAGGCTGGAAACCAACATTGAATGTCTGTGACCTTTGACCCCTCAGGTGGCACAGCATTAAGAAATGAAGACTCTACCATGAAAAGTAAAAGTATATTGACAACATCCACAAACGCTGCTGACTTCACTGGGCCCGAGCTCATCTGAAATGGACGAATGGAAAGTGGAAAAATGTGCTGTGGTCTAACAAGTCCATGTTTGATGTTTTCAAGATTCCTGGACGTGGTGTCCTCCGGGCTGAAGAGGAAAAGGATCATTCAGACTGTTACCAGCACTAACTTCAAGATCAAACATCTTTGACAGTATGGGGGTTTGTTAGTGTGCATGGCATCATCGATAACTTTCACATCTGTGAAGGCCCCATTGATGCTGAAAGGTACATACAGGTTTTGAAGCAACATATGCTGCCATCCAGAGAACGTCTTTCAGAGACGTCCCTGCTTATTTCAGCAAGACAATACCAAGACACATTCCGCACATTCCAGCAGTGTGGCTTTGTAGTAGAAGAGTTGAGGTACTAGATCTGTGTGCCACTGAAAATGTGTGGTGCATTATGAAGCACAAAATACAACAATAGAGACCCCGGACTGTTGAGCACCTGAAGTTATATATCGTGCAACAGTGGGAAAGAATTTTGCTTTCAAAACTTTAACAATTAGTGTCCTCAGCTCCCAAATGCTTACTGAGTGCTGTTAAAAGAAAAGGTGATGTAACACAGCAGAAAATTCGCCCCCTGTCCCAACTTTTTTGGAGCATGTTGAAGGTACCAAATCTAGATTTGATTTATCCATTTGAACATTAAATGTAAAGTATTGTTTCTGTTCTGTATTCAGTTAACTATAGGTTGAAAAGTTTTGCAAATCATTGCATTCTGTTTTTCATTTCTTTAACATTTTTATTGCAATTGGAGTTGTAGAAAGGAAAGTATGATTAACTTACTTTGCAGTCACAGTGCAGGAATCCACACAGGAAAGACTTGAAATGCTGAACTATGCAAACTCCAATCCCTGCAAAAGAACAAAATCTTAATAAAAAGAATTCTCTTCTCACTAAAACCTAAAGCAACTTACACAAGTACTTATGTCACGTTTATTTTTCTTGGGTTTCTCAGATGCAATATGGTGTGTTATCTTGATAATCAGACTAAAGTGTATTTAGGACCCAAAAGCAGCACTCTGGAAATCAGTGATAGTTGGTAATGACCTTTATCAATACACAGGCAAATCAGGAATTTGGTCAGATGAAGGAGCACAGGTAACAGTTTGTTCTTCAGGCTCAGAGCCCACACACGGTCTCTGGGTTCAGGCTCGGGGAATGGGTTGAGCTGAGCCCGGAAGCGGGACCGAGGGTAAGAACCTGAGTCCTCAGACCCGAACAGTTCAGTTCACTTGCTGGCAGGAGTGACAGAGGGGCTTACGGGAGGCGAGGTCGACGAGGCCGGAAACAGAAGAGCAGGCCAATGAAGCAGCAGAGCAAGCAAGGGACAAGCAGCAGGGAAGTCGGGACTAGGTGAGCAGACAGACTCTGAGTTGCAGCAGGCAACAGGCAAGCAGGTGGAAACACTCACGCTGGAGAACACCATACAGCCACAGGCAGACGGAAACCAGAGACGCTGAGGCAGAACTCATGGTCAGGGACAGAAGGCTGGTGAGTTTTCCGGGAGACAGATAATGCAGGCAGATCAGAGGCAGGCAGGGTTGGCAACAGGAGATCAGGCAGTTAAGGAGTGCTGGAAAGTCTTGCATGAATGCTGAAGAACAATCTGGCAAGGAGAGAGTGTGCTGCAGAGGGTTATGAACTGGGCTGATTGGGGATGAGCTGCAGCTGAGCTTGCAGGTGAGTGGAGTTGGCCTGATGAGGGTGGAGTGGCTGGCAGGTAGAGTGGAGCAGGGGCAGGGAAGAGTGGAAAATTACTGAGGCAGAGGGACAGGAGGCAAACTGGGAGAATGGAGCTGTGCCTTTTTATTTGAGGTCTTACTGATTTTCTTCATATCATTTTTTTCATATCACAACATTTTTTCATTATCACTGTAAAAAGACGTCATTCAGAGGACTGGAACATGTGTTTGAAATCAACAGCACTAAAATATGATATACATTTTACAATATACTGCAATGTACACCGCGAACCTCAATAAATACTCATTAAAGTTGAAGGAACACTTAATGTGACAGGCTCTCAATAAGTTATAGTTTTTCTTGCATCCTGAGATATTGCATTGTATTACTTTGCACAGGTGTTCATGATATTATGTTGATGACACCATACCTCCTCAGGCACAGATCACATTAATTGAATATATCAGATATTAAAATAAATTCTACCACCTGGGCCAAGCTGAGGCCCGGCCCTGCTCAGCTGCTGTGTTTGCACATGTTCATGTTGCAAATAAGCAAAGAGAAGAAGAGAACAAAACAGCATCAAAAATATTATGAAACCAGACGTAACAGATGTAAAAAGAGGCATTGTTTGAGTTCAAAGTGAGGTTTAAATACAACAGAAAAACAGAAAACAAGTCAATCTGACTCAGTGGGATGATGCCTTGAAGAGTTTGACGACCTTAAAGGAACAATATGAAACATTTTCCTAAACAACAATGTATAGACTCATATAAAGGTAACCCCTTTCAATCATCACTTACGACCCAGGAGAAGTGTGTGGTTGTGTTTGTATCTACAAAGAACCAGTCTTCTACCTGTATTTTCTTATTTTCTCATTATTGTGCTGTGCATGAGATGCTTCACCAACCCAAAGCATTGATATTTGACAACCTAGTGCATTTATAAACAGCTCAGCCAAATCAATAGAGTAAAAGCTGTTGAACACAAGCTTTTATACAGAGCCCATATGTCTCTTTCCCCATACCAGATGTTTCATACTTACTCTAGTGCACAACAGTGATGGCTGATCTCACCTGTTGCTTGTGATCCTTTTCGAAAATACAAGAGGTTTTGACATATTTTAAGACAAGGAATAAAAAAATCTTAGCCATCAGTTCAGAAAGTGATCCAAAATGCATGTTGCTCATAGCATTATTGATGATAAATATAGAGGAAATTTTAACAGAAAAGTCCCAACTAAAACAGAGTGGCAATCATATATATATATATATATATATATATATATATATATGATTATGTTTCTGTGCATTACCTGACAACGTTTTTAATAGAACATGGGAGCCTTGTATGGGTCATACTGGGTTGGATATTTTGACTATTCTCTCCAGAGGGTTTGTGCATGTGTATGGACTTTTTGTTTGTCCAGCGTTATGTAATGTCTAAGTATCTTTCCTGTATTGATATCCATGTCTGTGAGCTGAGCTGTTTTGTTTTGTTGCTTTTTCATTATTAACTGTATCATAAAAGACCCTAGTTAAAAAAATTTGAATATTTCAAAGTTTGAAATAAGTATAAAATCCAAATTACGTGAGAATGAGATGAAGCTTTCAACAGCACAGTAAATGAAATACAGAGAATATTAGCAAATGATTCTTTTTAAAAATTTGTTCATTGGGCTTTTCGACAGACCACATTTAAAGGAGCACACTGTACACATGTACAAACAGTTCAAATGGTTAGTTTTTAAAGAGAGAATCAAGACAGAAGAGTCAACAACATAAGTGGAAATACCCTGACAACAACAGAAAAACAGACCAAAAATTAAAAATAAATAAAATAATATATCAAATTTAAAAAAAATCACAAACAAGGAACATAGCAAAACTATAAGTAATAACATTTTTAACATATTGAAAAAAAGGACTCCAAGTGTCATTAAATTTATTGGATAAACCAAAGACTGAGAGGCGAATCTTTTCCAGTCTAATAAAATATAGGATATCCCTTATTCAGCAGGTTTGAGAGGGAGGTATAGTTGATTTCCAGGTGATCAATATTAGCTGTCTGGCCATTAGAGTTATATAAAGCCTGGAATATCTTTTGGTGGACAGAAGGTGGTGAAGGAGAAACATTAAATAATAATAATAAGTGCATTAGGTTTAATTTTCTCTCTGATAACTTCAGACAGGGGAGCAAAAGTATCCGTCCAATATTTAGCAAATGATTCTTGATTCAGTCACTCAGAATAAGATTAGTGTTATTCTGGTAATTTGATCAGTGCTTTACGTCGTGTTTACCTCCTGCCACTGCAGGTCTGTATGTGATGTACTGAGGACAGACACCTCAGTAATGTCTATCAAAACCTCAGTGGAAGTGAGTGACAGCGACGGATCATCTCAGGTCTCTCAGCGCTGTGGCAGTCAGACCAGAGAGTTTATTATGGAGCTGTGAGAGCCTGCCTTCCCATCATCCTTCGCTGCACCATTTGGTCTTCAAATGGCGGCCTGCTCCAGTATAACGGGAATAAGGACAGGAATGTTGGTGTCATGGCAGCTGGTGTGCAGACTTTTATAGAAGAGGAAATTCAACTTTATGCACAAACACCACAGATGGCACAGAATCAGACAGACTGATGTAATTACACTCTGTGGATCGACAGAGCTCATTTTCAGGGACTGGAACTGGAAGTATAAATCTTTTCAGTCTTTATTCTGATACTTTTATTAAATATTCTGTGACTTCTGTTCCATTTTCTTCAGACTATAATTCCATATTCTGACTTTCATTCTGTATTTCCAGACTTTCATGCCATACTCTGACTTTTATTCCATATTTTTTAATGGATGTCAAAAAACAGGCTACAAAAAACTGCCATGCAGATTAATGGTAACCTCCTACTAGACAGAATAACAATTTAGGCTTGACTACATTTTTGATGGACAAGACATGGAGCAGATTCCTTATTTGGAATGAGAGTGAAGAGGAAACTCTGTTTTTAGATATTTTAGATGTTTAAACAGTGATTGTGACTTAGTTTCACTTCAGTTTGATCAGTTTGCTTTTAGACCACTGTCAGTTTGGATGGGAGTAAACCTTCACACTGCTGAGATGGTTGGTGACAAGCTTGTTGAGGTGAGCATGTGAAACTGGTGAAATGGTGAATGTGCATGTGACAAAAAAGTGGCATTTTGAATTATCTTTTATCATTTATTATCATTTTCTCATTACTTTTTTCATTGTTTGACTCATGAGATCCAAAAAAAAAAAAAAAAAAAAAAAAAAAAAAAAAAAAAAAAAAAAAGCTGCATTAAACCATCCAACAGTAATACTCTTAAAGCGATATTCCACGCTGAATGATAGTCCACTCAATATGTACTCACCCCTATGCCGATATGAGGATGGGTGGATGCTCTTTTCACTCTGTATCCGCTGCATCGTCCCTGTAGCATTTTAATTTAGCATTTTGAATGACACTTTGAATTGTACTTTTTTGTTGTTGGGGAAAAACACCTCTTGTTGCCCCAGTTACATTTGTAGTTTGTCTTTTCTGACCAAAATACATTACATTTAAGTTAAAACAATATTAGACATACAAACCACCAACTTCTCACATCCAAACAATTAATAACCAACTAAGCATCATTTGCATTTAAAAGAGCTACAAATCCTGGTCAATTCAGCAACAAACATGTTCTCATGTCTAGTTTTAAAATGTAATGTCTTTAAATCTGTTTTCTCTAGCTGTACTCGGTTTTTATTTAAATTTATGAAATCTTGCTGTGTTCAGTTTACCATCTTTTTACCACCACCAACATGAAAGTCACAAACAAGTCAAACAAGTCAAGTCATTGCTCAGGTCAGCCAAGTCACAAGTCAAGTCATTTGGCTATGATTAAATAATTGTATTGTTTATTCAAATTAGTGGACCTGAAACAATCTAAACTAAATAATGGAAAGGGAAAACTGTAATTTCTTCTCATTTGAGAAATGTCTGCGGGATGAAACATAAAATACCAGATGGATGCTGTCAGTTGTTTGGCACTAATTAGCTGGGTGTGTTTGTGTCATTTTAATTGCTTCCTACATATGGATTCAAACTTTACCCATTAAATAATAATGCCAAAGACAATAAATCTATCACTGGGTCTGCTTTAAGTTCTTGTGAAATGGTAGGGGTTGTCTTAGCAGTGACTGTGAATGTGCGCAAGTTACCCAGAAAAATGTTTGTCTGTTTTTAATGTTTAGACTCAGAGACAAATAACACAACATCAGTGGTGTGAAACAAGTAAAAGAGAATCCCGTTACTGCTTTGGAAAACAGGCTATATTTAGGTGTTTTTTATTGGATAAGACATGGAGTCTGGTACAGACAAATTGTTTCATCCTTGTGAAAGTACAGTACATAGTTTCAACATTTCTATGAGGTTGGATCTGAAAGTACAACAACAAAATGCAGGCGCGTGAAGCCAAGAGATGTTTCACTTTGGTCCTCATGCTTCAGTCATTGCAGAAAGCACTTTCATGATGCGTTTGACCTCCTGCAGCCTCTTTTCCACTGAAGCATGTTGAGACTCGTAGAATTAGATTCTCTTGCTAATTCTTTTGAAAGTCACACCCTTCTCTCCTGGAGTTACACAAATCTAGAGCACACGGTATAGAAAAGATTATGAGGATCACTGGTTACTGAAAGGAGGTTACTGAAAAAATTTCTCAGTGAGTAAGCGTTATGGGGTCAGAGTTTCATTGTGAAGTGGGTTGTTCTCTTACCATCACCAGCTTATCTTGCATGAGCTCTGCTGTGAAGTGGTACTGAGGAAACTGTATGGAAATCTTGTCGCCTTCCATAGTGACAGGAGCCTACAGGTCACAAGGACAAAAGGTCACACGGAGTCGTCCTGTGAACTCGATTGCATTAAAGTTTTTGCTGTCAAATGATCATTTTATCCAGTTCTTGTTTTTAACTCACGTTGAATCTGGAGCCCATCATCGTCATCAGCTCACACTCTTGTCCGACGCTGAACTTGTTGGACCAGGTCCAGCCGGGAATGCTCTGTGTCCAGGTGAAGTCGTTCCCATCCTGAAGCACCTCCGTCACCACTTTGTGGTCTGTCTTGGCATTGAGAAGCCCTGTGACAGAATGAATTAACGAAGTTTAAATGCATGGCAACTCACATTTATTCATTTATAGCTTATATATCAATAAGAAAATCTGTATACCAATCACTTCCAGAAACTCCTCGTACTGTTCTTGACTCTCCAGCTCATATTTCCCAGTGAAAGACATGATGGTGAAAGAGAAGAGACGAACAGACAAAGTGAGGGCAGAGTTTATGAGGCAAACAAAAAAAGAGGAGTGGCCCGCTGCAGACTCTCGTTTCGTTCTCTCTGAATTGCTTCCCGTACCCGCCTCTTCCTCTCCTCTCACGTATGCCTCACCATGTGTCAACCCACACGTGTGCGAAAAATGTCAGCCGTTATTTTTCCAAGGCAGATTTTCCGCATTGTTTTATTCTACAGTGTCGCAACTTGGCAAAAATCCCAACTATTCCCCTTCTCCTGTCAGTGTCAGTTTTTTCCTGCATGTTCCCTGCAAGTTCAAGCATGTATGGTGAAGTAAAGGGCTCAGAACATAAAATACAATATGTGTATGTACATGTTACCTCACCTTAAATAGAGGTCATGTAGGTATTTTCAGCTTTAACCTTTTCTGACTTTCTTTGAGCTTCAGCATCGACTAACCCTTTAATATTGTCACCTGAAAAAAACAATAGAATTTTTTTCTTTACATAATTTTACTTCCTTGGGCCATTAATAATAACTGACCTTAATGTTTATGACAGATGTAATGACATGATTATGACAGTGTGATGTCTTAAGCACACGTCATAAAATAAAGTGGAACTGAGCTCTCAGACTATTCATTGCACTCCAGCACAGTGTGGAATTAATAGTGTGTCATTACCTTTATGCTGATTTTAATTTGAAATATGGGATATGGGAATGTATATATCTTGTTCATTGAGCTTGCCCTATAAATAGTTCAGCATATAATGTCTCGTAAAATCACAGCTTGTTGTTTTTAGTGTGTTTTTGTTAGGATTAAACATACTGTCTTTTATGCTAAGCTAAGCTAAAAAGCTTTTGATTTTCCAGACAGATATGAGAGTGGTACTTGACTCTTATCAAGAAAGAAATTAAGCATATTTCCCAAATGTCAAACTGTTCTTTAACATACCATGTTCAGTAAGTTCATTTTTTTGGGAAAAATGCAAGCCCTATATTTCTCTTTGGCGCCTCGTTTGAGTATCTCTCACACATTTTTCTTCACCTTTTTGAAAAACTGCGTGTGAATGATCACTTTTAAAAATTGACCCGGTCAGAAAGTCTAATTCAGCTCCTTTTCCCTTTTATAAATGTCTTTCACAGAAATTAAAGCTTGTATATGAAAGCAATGACCAAAACTTCTTTGAAATGTTCCTTGAAAATCCAGACAGTAAAATCCAGCTCACACTCAGACATGAAACCGGACCCGTGTGGACCTCTTCAATTCGAAAAGGTCAGTGGTTATCAACCACAGCTGGTCAGTAGTAGTGTTGAATAAGTTGTGTGTTTCTTCTAGTGTGTCTTTTAAGCCAAATATTTCCACTAAGTAGGTTGTTTCAGCTGAGATTTTTGCTGCTAACCAAACACAATGGAGATGACTGTCAAATGTGATGCTCAGATTACTGAAAATGATGTTTATTTGTTCATTTGGATATTATGTACTTATGTTTAAGAATTGCGTGTTAAGTTGCAAATTAATCTGTTAGAAACCCTAAATGCCACACATCTGCAAATTGTTATAATATCCATTTACTATTAATTTCCCAGGAGAGCAATTATATTGGACAAATTTAATTTAATAATACAAAAAAGGACAAAATTTCAATACCTTCTTTTTCCACTTTAATCCTCTTGATGACGACCTTGCCAGAGTGAGGCCTGAACTTGTAGAGAAAGTGTCCAGAGAAGATTAATCAGCTGCTGGATGACCTTTTACATGACGGCGTCTTGAATTATGGGGAGAAAGACGACTGGTTGCTTCAGGAGAACAGTTTCAGTGCAGACAGGGAATGCTGCCTCATTGACATGGTGAAGAAGAAAGGACATGAAGCCAGCAGGAGGATATTTACTCACCCTCAAAGCAGAGACCCCACAGTCTCTGCTGAGCTGGAGCTGCCCTCTGGTCTACCTGTTTAACCAGGCGAAGCTTCAGCAGAGCTGGTCAATGTTAATGACCTCGGGAGGCCTTCATTTGATATTTTGCTCGACAAATAGTATAATTTTTCTACATAATATAATTTCAACATTGATTTCAGTCCTTGCAAAGTGCCTGAGCTAGAGGTACCTTTTTTCATTATCTTTTTGCTTGACATTAAATATTTGAAGTGTAGTGCACAGAGAAATAATAAAATAATAATTTTAAACAGTGATCTGAATTTTAGTGTTCCTGCAGGGTGAAATCTACACTTGACCCTGCTGCTGATGCATTGTGGACAAAAAATGCAGACAGTCCAAATTCATTATGCACCGAGAGCTATATTAGGTGAGTGATCAATGTAATATTATTATTATGTTTATTCAGCTCAAAGAACTTGATTAATGCTGTACAAACTAATATTTTTGTATTAACAGTGGAAAATTTATTTGGTAGGATCACCAAATTAATAACAATGTTTGTCTTTATCTGCTGGATGTGTAAATAAGCAGCTGTTCATCATAACTTTATATGCTGATAACTATTTTGTTGATAATAGACAAATGCATTGCAACATGAATCTGATGAATATAAGATTATTATTAAAATGATTAATATTAGTTCAGTTTTATACAAACTAAGCACTGATTTGTTGTTGTTTTTTGTGGTGCAATGACTTAAAATCTCATTACAACCACTTCTAACATTACTTCAGTTGCAGTTGGATTGCAACATGATTTTGTAATCAGATTTAAACAAATTAATTCTGATCAATTATGACATTCTATGGTCTATTATTTCTGAATAGCACACTGCTGCTATGAGTAATAGACCATTACACTTCTGATCATAAATTCTGAAGGACTGGAGGATAATGGATGGATAATGGAGGACGTTGGCTGCCCACTTCCACTTCCACTCCACTCCACTCCCTTCTATTTCAGTGGCTGCCAGGTTACCGTGGTGGTTGCCCTCTGTCGTACATCTTACACAGAGATAAACAAAACATTCACTTTAGACTCGTCAAGATTTATAAAATGATTAATTTCACAAAACATTTTTAAGGAAAAGTAAGTACTTTCTAAATTCTTTGTTGAAATAAAACTGTTATCAATAAAACCTTTAAATAAAATACATTGGACTGGAGATGATCTTGCACATTGAGATCAGTTTATTTCTTATATGTAGTACAACTCACCCTCAGCTGTATAATATCACCTGTAATACTGAAGAATATTTTCCAAAGACTGATAAATTTGACTTGGTGAAGTCACCAGGGTGACTTTGGGCCTCAAAACTAGACATTTATAACAGAGAGTACGTGTCAGAGTCGGGGCATGTAGTTTGACAGACTTGTGCGTTTACTAGTATGGGATAGTCTAATGAAAGATGCTATTAATTTGCATTATGGGAAATGTGGGAAACCTTTTGGAGTTTGACCAAAAGGATATCTTTGCCTCTGCAGTAGCTGTTTTGATCAGTCTTTATCTCTCATCGGTGGGACAGATGTGTAACTTGCTACTGATTGGTTATGGCAAAATGGAACAAACTAACCCTCACTCAAACAATAACAACATAATCAGGCTGATACACAGTGATCATCTTGAAATGGTCTCCAAGGTAACAACAGTATGTGCTTGTCTACCAAAGAGTGAGGAATCCAAAGCTGCTCTGAACTGCCTCCCTAAAGACCCACAGTTAAGCATGGCTGCAAATACATGACGGTAGTTCTTGTTGAAGAAGGCATAAAGGAAAGGGTTCAGAGCAGAGTTAGCATAGCCAAGCCAAATTAATGCCTCCAGGACCAGGGGGCTGATGCTGTAACCCCTCAGCGGATCAACCACGTTCACACAGAAAAAAGGAAGCCAACAGAGCAGGAAGACACCCATGATCAGACCCAGTGTCTTGAGAGCCTTCCACTCCTTCTTCAGAGAGTATCTTTCCACATGAGTCTGGACTCGTCTGGTGGAGTCAGTCCTCACAGGGCTCTGGTTCATCTGGTTCAGCTGGCCAGTATGGTGATCGATTGCATGGATCCACCTTGCTTGTCTCTGGGCAGCCTTGAAGATTTTCCCATAGGCAAACAGCATGAAACCCATTGGAATGAAGAAGGACAGAGTCGAGGTCGCAAAGGCGTAGGGGACAAGAAACGTGGTCAGACAGGTGACAGAGTCCTGCAGTGTGCTGCTGCTGTTTACCACAGTGAGAGGTGACTGAGTGTACATGCCGAGGGAGACGCAAAGAGAGGAGAGGACCAGAGGCAGAATCCAGCAGAGCAGCAGCAGCAGGGTCACATGTCTGCGAGACATTCGGGCAGCGTAGTGCAGTGGGTCGCACACTGCAATGTATCGGTCCAACGCTATGCAGCTGAGATGAAAAATGGAGGATGTACAGAAGGTTATATCAAGCAACAAGTGAGCTCGACAGAAGCGGCGCCCAAAGTGCCAGCTGTCGATGAGGCGCACCAGACTGAAAGGCATCACCAGCACAGCAACCAGGAAGTCTGCCACTGCTAGGGAAACCACAAAAGCGCTGGTGGGCGCCCGGAGGCTTTGGAAACATGCTACTGCAGCCATGATGAAAAGATTTCCTATGATGGCAAAGATGGGGATGGGCAGGAGCAGGCACAACACACAGACTTTAACAGTGGTGCTGTGAAATAAAGCAGAATCGCTGCCATCATTAGTCAGGCTGTGGTTATCTGAGGTGTTAGTCTCTGCCATGGAAATCATGATGCAGCAAGAACCAGGCCATCAGCCGCTCAGTAGAAATCCATGTGCTTCATCAAGTGGATGTCTTTCCCTTCAGTGCCGATCATGTCTCACTGGTTAATCTACACCAGTTTCTGTTCCATCACCATATGGAGTTGCACGTCCCGTGGTGTGACTCCTTCTGTTGTGTGTCTGTTTGTCAGTGCGTGTGTGTGCGCATTTGTCCAGTATCGATCTATTGACAAAAC
>JAJHUR010075248.1:0-45480 GCA_027495735.1 Lutjanus campechanus | reverse complement strand
GGGAGTAGCTAGTGCTCCAATCAGAAATGTTCAGCGCTGCAAGCCCCACCCCCCAAAGTTCCTGTACTTTTGGAAAGTACTACCCTCTGAGCGGGGACAATCCTGTAACTTAACTTAGACCCCGGTCCCTATGGTGAAAAGGCAGATAGTTCCTCCAAAGGTTCCCACGGCTTTTGTTACAATAACACCTATTCTAGAGCATTAATGTGCCTTACTAATGGTGACTTCTAACATAGAGAAACTGAGTATGAAGAAATGTGATATATGCACCCTGAAATGTGACCAGATTAACATTATGAATTATAAACTCCTTTTTGAGTGATTTTGTACTTATCAGCGTACTCTAAACAGAAAGAGAAAACATAACCTTTTTATAACAAAATGAACTGCTTTTATAGAAATTCTTTTTCAAATGAATTTGAAACACTCTGCATATTTAAATGACCTGCAGAATAGATGGCACTTAACAGAATATATAATAATGAGATATATTAATTGTATGTACTTGTACCCCATTCAGATCATGTAAGTAGACTGTACAGTATATAATAGCAATAATAAAGACTGCTTGTAATATCTTTAAAGTGTGTATTGTGACTTTTTGTGATACAATGAAAGCAGTGAGTGTTGATGTCTGGCTTGGGGCAGGACAGGCAATATAGCTTTATAACCTTTTCAAAAATGTTTCAAATCATCTTTACCACTGTAATACATCACCTTTTCTTTTAACAACACTCAGTCAGTATTTGGGAACAGGAGACAGCTCTAAACTGCAGACAGCAGTTTTTAGCTTTTTAGCTTAGAGGACACAACATCTGTGGTCTCTGAAAATCATTTGAAATGTGAACTCAGAAATGAGCAGTTGTTGATATATGGCGTTCACTTTGCATGGTAGAGTTTTCACTTGTAGATGCAGCGACAAACTGTGTTTACCAACAGTTAACAGGTTTACCTGTTGAATGTTCCACACAGTTGTTTTTTTTTTAATCATTAGCACAACTTCCCCAGTCTTTTGTTGCCCTTTTTCCAACTTTTTCGAAACATGTTGCAGGTATTAAATTCAGAGTAAGTGTATAATTTACAGAAAACAATAAAAATAAGTATCTTGTCTTTGTACTGTATTCAATTGAATACATGTTGCAAAGTATTTGGTAATCATTGCATTCTGTTTTTATTTACATTTTATACAACATTCCAACTTTTTTGGAATTGGGAAGGTAACGTCAATATTTTTAGGTTATTTCATGATACACAATAAATATCTAAATATCACACTTTCTCTGTAATAAGTTACATATAGTGCAATCATATGATGGTCTTATGGAAAGTGGTGCATTGCTGTAGATTGAACTACCGAACAGCATATAAAGTAGTTAAAATCAGCTCAACCTTAAACATCTACAGCAGTGAAATGCTACATACACGTTTATGCAACAGTAATATCAATCCAAAAACATCATGATAACAGTGAAACACTGACAGACCATTTTACTGCACAATGACTACTTTAAGTAAATTTTTCTTTAATACTAATGTAGTTTTATTAAGGTAGAGTCAGTAGTATTTGCACGATCTCTTCCTAAACACATCAGGATGTCAAAAACCAATGTTTTGAGCTGGTGAAAAGTCCCAAGCACAATGAAACAATGAGAAAAATAAGGAAATACAGGCAGAGAGCAGGGTAATGTAATGTAATGTGAATGTAATGATTAAGTGGGTAAAGACAAATAATAAAACAGAACAGTTTGGCAGAAAATCACACCCCTTCACTGTAATGCAGCCTTTAAAACTAGGAAAAGACAAAACTTTTACTCATATAATGATATCCAAGATGATATCTAGTCTCTTATCACAATATTGATATATCAATATACTGTATTGCCCAGCCATAGCTTGAGGAATGTTAAAAATATTTGCATTTTACTGTTTTTTACATTTTTAAGTTTCCATTGCATTCGACATTTTCAATGTCATTTGCTAAAAGGCAAGATATTTACCCACAGAATGTGTTTTTGTGCACAAAAAGAGGCACAACAACTGTTGGACAGTTTGAAATGTGAGTTTTTGTGTGCGTGTTTACAAGAACCAATCCGACTATTTTGTAGTTTGAATGTGTCCAGGTTTCATTTGCATATGAAGGTGAGTTCATTCTGGAGGCTGAATACTAGAGAGACCTTTCAGTAACCCAGAACCAAGAGATGCCAGGGCGAGTGCATTTTGCCTCGCACAATCTGCTAATCCCTCAACATCACCTGCCAAGAGCCACTAGCTACTTTCTCTCATTTCTTTTCACACTTTCTGTTCCTATCTCGGCGTCTCATTCAATTTCTTTTCACCTCGCTGTTCCTTTCAGACTGGCTGGCAGGAATGATGCTTTGGGTTTCACATATTTTGTTTGTTTTGAATGGTCTTTGACCAGGTCACAGCTGGGTTCCAGTGTTTCTGCACTGTTTCTTTTTTCACCATCTTTCAAACACGTGCACATACAGGACCTGTCTACCAACAGCAGGCACCTAGTAAAGTTTCAAGCACAGTGTGTGGGGTTATATTACACGTCAGACTTGTGTGTGCATGGGCTGACACACTGCATGCTTTGTATGTGATACAGGAGGATGCTGTCACAAATGCAACCTGAGATGCTACTCTGATGCAACCATGATGAACTGGAAGCAATGAGTTGTGACTGGTAGATGAGGAGAGTCGCTGTCACCAACTCTCAGGAGGCAAATAAACTTCAGCTGAGGTTATATTTAAAGTCATAGTAGAGCATACAATAGTCTTGAATTGGGGCCTTTCAGGTGGGATTGGTCTGAAGAAGGAAGATGTTTCTGTTTTAGCTGTCTGCAACTCTACAAGGTAAATGTGCCTGTGTGTGATTATATTTCTCATACACCTTGTTGCCATTCCTGTCCTATTTAAGGATTAAATCCCTGGCACTGGAAATGAGTGACCCACGGCTACTGGTCCCTGTTGGCTATATTAACTTTTGAATCATGTCAAGAAGCACAAGTTTTTCAGGTGATTTCTTTATTATGTGTTATATTGATGTATGATTGTTTTTTTTAATGATTTCCAGAGAAAACAGAAACAAATAATCAATGAAGTTGCACTGCTGTGCCTCGTGCGTAAGTGCAGCACATTTAATATCATCTAAAGATTATCTCCATCACTAAACAAAAATTCAACAAACTGTGTGGTCACTTTGGTGACAGCCGGAACTCAAATACTGTCTCATACACACACAATCAATGGTGATTTAACAATGTTATGAGTCAGATCCACCAACCAGCACATATTTCAGTCATCTTGATTTTTAAAATGCTTTGCCTCTCATTCCCAGCCAACTACCGTATGTAGTAATAATTTCCATGGGTGTGCATTTATCCGTCACTCACTGCTGAAAGTACAGAACACAACGAAAAACTGATATTTTTATATATAATAGTGCAATATAAAATGAACTGTATAATGGAAGAGCAGTTTTATTAATAATGATTGAAGACTCTATACTGCAGGAAATGTTACTTCAAGACATACATTAAATGATAGTTTTCCTGCAATGCACCCCTAACTAGGCGCCCATGTTCACAACACTCACGAAAAAAATCTGTTTCAATCTTTACTCTCGGCACAAAGACATTAGATAAAATAAGGCAGGCAAACGTGAAACTAAATTTAAATATCTAAACTTTTATCCTATCAAAAAGATATTTCCACACCAATCAAACGTATACAGTGTGTGCACACACAGACACTCAGACTTTCTGGCTCTAACGCTTCTGAAATGAACCTGGTGCCCTTGAATCCATCTAAATGATTTTTTTGGTCTCTGAATTTCAAGGGGGCACCAGTCTCTTGACCCTCACAGCAACTGTGAACAATACACACAGCATTGCAGGTAATCAGCAGATCAAAGAGTAAAGTGCTTTGACATATGGATGTTTGATACTCTAAGCCTCTTATCGCCCTCAGTCAGTGGCATACCAGCTCATATCAGCTCACAGCATAGCCAGTGTGCTTTAACATGCATGCCAGACCTCACACATGACGAGTTTCAAATTTACACTGAGCTGAACTTTTACACACGACAGCCACACACTCCAGACACCCTCACAACAATCACACGTTGTCCACATGGTTAATCCTACCGGGAGAAAAGTCTGGTTGGAGCCGACAGCGAGGAGGAGGTGGTGGAGGTGGTTACAGGGCAGAGAAAAGAAGTGGTCTGCAAATAATCACCCAGTGCTTTGTGACAATGTTTGGTTGTGAATAACCTCTTGAGCCCACATCATTCCTTTATTCACTCGTCTCCAGAGACTCTTGTTAGCAGCTGACACTGTTATAACATCACAACGTCTGGAAGTGTTCTTCCAGCTGCGCAGAATATGCAAAGAAACTAAGTTGTGACAAAATTATCATGCAAACCTGGGACTGTGACTTGTGAAGGGTGTAATAGTTTACCTCTGAACATTTTACATTAAATAGCGATAATAAAGAGGCAGACGGCAGGTGGGGAGAGATGTTGCCATTTATATACTGTTTCCTATCCTCTAGATCTCTGTGACACTCGGGGTGTAACGTTTTTGACTGATAAAGTCATAGCCACAAAAAAATGAAGAAAAAGACATTTTCTTGCTTCAACAGAGCTTTCAACTGCAATCTTCCTCAGCTTTCCTGGAACTTTTATTGCATCTCTTTGCTTAATTATCATGGAGATGAAAAACTCCTTTCTCTACAAAATATCAAACTAATCTAAAGGTCGTAAGTGGACCTTGATTTTTTTTTGTTTTGTTAAATTACCATTGAAAGCTCTGGAAAAAGCTACTGAAGGACCTGTGTGTTGATTTGGTGGCATCCAGTGGTGAGCTTGCAGATTGCAAACATCTTATCTCACTTCCAAGCATAAAGGAGAAACCACAGAGGCTGCAAAACATGAAAGACTGAATCTAGAGCCACTGTTTGATTTGTCCATTCTGGTCTACTGTAAAAACGTGTCATTCTAAGGTAACGAAAACACAACAACTCTTATTTTCAGGTGATTATACACTAATGAAAACATAGCTATGAATATTTAATTTCTACCTCATTCTGCCAATAAGTCCATGTAAATCTTTACGAGGACCTTAATGTTTCCAATATGAATGAACTTTTCTTCTCCAGTTACTGTTACACTTTTGGCAAACAAGAAAGGCTCAGTGTCGTGTAACGTTCAATTTCAATTTTAAGACTTTAAATCTGCCTTAATCAATATTCTTATACCCAGATGGATCAAATGATTATGTTACCAGCCCAGCATGAAACAGCAGACAAAATTAGAAATTACCTAATGAACAAAGTGGAGTATTTAGCAACTTAAAAAAAACAAATTCTGTCAGATGTTTGCTGCAGTCAAAACAAAACAAAAATTTGCATGAATTAATCAAGTGAAAAATTGTCATGTGGACACAAACAACTGCAAATAAATGCAAATATCCCTCTTTGTCCGTGAGATATGTATGAGATATATGAGATATGCTAAAGTTGCATAAAAGCTTGTTTCTGCATCATAAGAATTTTAACCTGCAGCTTCATCTCATTCACAGGGTCACTTATACTCTGGCAGTTACTGCAACATCAGTTGCTATGCTGTTTTTCAACACTTAAACTGGAAAATCATTTCTTGAAAACAGAGTGACGTAGGCTGATGCTTTTCCCGACATTTAACATGATTGCTGCCTTCAGTAGAAACACCATGAATGGAGCCTGCTGGGGAGCTTTGATCCTGCTAATCCAGATCCATAGCAACACTGCAGGAGGAACTACAGCGTTCCAAAGACAGATTTGTCTCTGTGTATGTTAGTGGGCAAACCTGGGCATGTAACAGGGGAGCGTCCACGCTCTGGCAAGGAGAAGGGTTGATGATGCTTCATACACAGAGAACAATGCATCTCCACCCACGCAGTCTTAAGCACTATGCAGAATAGTGGGACAGACTTGTTGGCACTGTGGTCAGATGTTGAATCACATCTGCAGATGCTTCCATCTCAGGAAACATGTGGTGGTGCGGCCTGTCAGGAGTGGTTCAACAGGAAATAGTGCATCACACTAAAAGTTTTGCTTGTTATTTGTTTTGGTTGGTGGATTTCCAGCTGATAGGTGGTTTAGAAAAAGATGCCGACTGTTAGTGACACCTGTGTTTGGTAATTATTACATCTTAATGGTAGACTTGATCCTTGGTAACCTCAGTAGAATGACACGTGTCCTGTTTCATCCAGTCCACCCTCCTCCTTCTCCTCTTTGACTCCTGCTTTTTGAGTAACAGTTGCGTGTCCACAGATGAAATATTCAAGCTCCTGGTAATCTGAGCGTCAGTGCAGTCCACCTGCAGTCTATCTCGAACCTGATCTAGGAGGAAACCTGAGAGTGATCGCCACGCTTTGGATGTAACAGAGCTGACAGCAGTGTTTCGGTCCTACAATGAGCTGCTTACGTGGTGTCATCTGATCTGAACGCACAAGTGAAAATGTTGACTTCACTGGCTAATGTCTCGTTTTCTTCTAGAGTTTGTTATTTCTGTGCCAAAGAGTTTTTCATCTCTGACAGGTCGACAGTCAGCGGATTAGTTCAGTATTTGTTACTGCTGGTTTTTGACATCATAACATGATTGTACAAGCCACTTCATCACTAATTACAGTTACTGGACCATTCTGCAGGAGTGGAGCTTTTTGCATGTTGTAACTTTTCAAAATTAGACTTAATTGTTTATCCTTTTTCAAGACTGTATAGCACACGTTTAACTATAACAGGACACAAACAGGAGTTTTAAACATATTATTGGCAATTGCATGAAATGTAGCCACATATTATCATTGCTAATTACATGAGAACACTCAACAGCGAAGATCTAAAAAATAATTGAGGTAACAGGACTGAACGCTGACATTCTCAGTCATACTTACAATATGATCTTTTTTTTAAATGCAGAGAGAGAGAATAGTTTTACATGATGTATTGTCAAATTGCAAGTGCAAGACAATGTGCGTGATCATATAATGTATTATACTTTTCATTCATTTTTATGTAGGTATTTTGCTGAGGACTTAGAAGAACTGTTTAGCCAGAATGGCCCTACTGCATTAGATAACAAAATATCCTGTTGTCAACCATCTAAGGATATTTAAATGCCCCTTTTTAAGATGGCTGATGTTGAACCTATCTGCTCAAGTGGTGTCAGGAACCTCTCAGTTCTCTCTGGACTTGATGTTAATTGTTTATTTATTATTTACAGGACCTGCTATCATGAAAAAGTTAATAGTACTTTGACAAACCTGAATATATGAGTGTATATTGGATGGATTGTGATGCTTGACATGATCTGCTGATGCTTATACATTTCCAGCCTTAAACCAAACAGTCTTTTCTCATTTTTAAGCAGTAAAATCATAAAACTACTTTGGTACCTTTAGTTGTTAAAATCTGGAGCATTTGCATCCAAACCAAATTTTTCCACAGGCACAATAAAGTATATCGTATCGTATCGTATCGTATCGTATCGTATCGTATCGTATTGTATCGTATCGTATCGTATCATATCGTATCGTAAAGGATGTCCCCATGCTGACTTTTATTGGCAGAAACTGGGCTTTGTGCAAAAAAGAATCTGTCACAATAGAAAGCAAGTGATTCAGCGCTTGAAAGGATTTATGATTTCAGATTCCTGAAGAAACTCCAGGATTTAATTGTCATTTTAAAGTGAGGACAAATTTAGTCCTGTCTGATGTGATGTGCATTCAAGAAAAAGAAAAGTCTGTGTGTGTGTGTGTGTGTGTGTGTGTGTGTGTGTGTGTGCGCGTGTGTGTGTGTGCGTGTGCGCGTGTGTGTGTCTGAATGTGGGCTTGATGACTGGATGAATGAATATCTGCATATCCTCCTCTTCTTTTAGAGTCTCTCTTTGTGTCTCTGCTCTTCACTTACAGCTGTCAGTGGTGGTGACACTCCCTCATCAGGAATGACCCTGTATGTAGGCTCACACTATAAATCTCTGTGACATCTTAATAACACCTTTATGCTTCTTATGGCTGCCGGGACAAATGTAGAAATATTTCTGCTGGCTCACTGCACCCAGACAGAAGCTCTGTCTTCTTTTGGCTTTTGATGTGATTTACCAGCCGGCAGAACAGTTTTTGCCCAATCTCTCTGTCTCTGTCATCTCTGGTGGAGAACTGCCTGCTTTTGAAAAACAACACAGAGATTATGTGTGTTTCTCTTTCCATTAAAACAAGTGCTGTTATTCAGTGTATTTATTTGCACTATGGACACAGAGTGTGCATGCCGCCCTGTCCCATATGCCACCCAGTCCCTCGGGGCTCCTGCAACATGTTGCACCCACAGTGTCACAACCCTCCTGCTTACACATGGGTCACATCACACTCTGAAACCCATTTGTTGGGCAGTTGGAGCTGGAAAGCTTACAAAGGAACGAGAAAGACTGAATAACCATAGCCTGGAATTAGAGAAGGGCAGACAAAAGCAGACCAGAGAACAGACATTTTTTAACACAATGTGGAAAATCACATAAATATCAGAGGATTTTTTTTTTCAAAATTTGAAAAAATAGTGCCCCGAATTAAAACTTTAACTGAAAGGGAGAACTTATCCTTTATTCTGGGAGAAAAGAAAGAATGTGCAGTGTTGGCTGCCAAATATGTCACCTCCTGGCACAACAAAAGAACCAGTTAGTGTGACACAGATATATAGACAGACATTTATAAATAACATATATTGTACTGTAATCATCTTACCACCACCATCTCCATTTGTCTGTTTGTTTGTGTTTTTCTATGTTGTTTTTAGGTTAGTAGTTGTCTTGTCCCTGTAAGGATATTCTTGTAGGAATTAGACAGCCATTAGTTAATCTAAGATCAGAGTTAATCAAAACTCGGTTTAAAATGAGTAAATGTTGCACAGTTAAAAACTAATCTTAGTTAAATACTTAAATCCAAATTTAGTTATGTAAACCAAAATTAAATAGAGCTTAATTAGTGTGGAAACACTTGCTTACCCAAATTAAAATAAATACAAATTTGATTACTGTCTGGACCTGGCTAGTGAGTTTAAAAGAGGGGAAATTGTTCTGCTGCTGTTTATTCCTTATCAAAACATGGCAGTGTTTGCTCGCTAGCCAAAAAGTAAAAAATAAATAAAAGAAAAACAAAAGAAAAAACTTTATATTGTTTTCCGACTAGGTAGCCAGAAAGTTAATTAAATGTTGCACTGTTTGCTAGGTAGTAAACAAGTTAACAAGACGTTATATTGTTTGCAAGCCAGCTAAAAAGTCACTTAAAGTCAGCAGAATTATTAACTGGAGAGAAAGAAAGAAGACACATCATAAAACTCAACTGGATTTAGTTTGTCTCTTAACTCTATCTGAGGAACTTTGAGTATTATTATTTTGTAGCCATTTAAAAAGTTTAAAGCTCCTCAAGTTTGAGTTTAAACTTTTGGTGCAGCAGATTCAAATTTAATCTTTAGAGTTGAGAGTACAAACTAAACTGAGGTTTAAAGAGAGGTTTAAATTTAATATTTCTTATAGTTTAAAAATTTAGAGCAACATAAACCAGAATCTAAGCATGTTTATAAATCAATCCTTGTTGGCGCAACCCAGACTTACCAGTGTAATCACGCTGAAATTTTACTATTAACTTGATGTAATCGAATAATAACTTTATTACTTAAATACATTTTATGTCCTACATCTATTTCAATTTATATCATGAACAATTTTATTGTCTTTAATGTTGCGATTGTGCTTTTAGGAACACGTCATGTCTTGTCGTGTAATAACAAAGCCAACCGAAAAAGAAGAATGGAAATTGAAATTGTGGGCGCACACACACGAACACACCTCTTATCCCTGACACACACGCACACGCACACACACACAGATACACAGACACAAGAACACCCCTCCTATCGCTGACATACATACACACACTCACACACACACACACACACACGTCTCACTCCTTCGGTGCTTAAATGAAAACTCTGCAGTCTGCTGAACTTCTCCTGAGTGACAGGATCTTCTCGGGCTGTGAGCTGACAGTTTGACGGACAGATTAAGTCGTGGGATTCATTACATTTTTGCCGCTATGGGACCTTTGTAGCTATGTTAGATAACAGACCAACCAGTCATTTATTTTCTATTTTTAAGCCAACGTTTCTGAGTCTTTCGCGATGGAGCCTGGAGCGGGACGAGGCGATGGGATCCTCCATGCGCTCTGGAGCCCGAGGTTTGCTCTTTTACACTTTTCTTTTATGCTTTCTTTTCTTTCTTCCTTTACTGCTCTTAGTCTTCATTTCTTCTGAAGCCGTTTGATCTACAAGTTTACTGTATTACTGTGCAAATGCACTGATGCAGCCCCGAATTAGCGCGTTTTACGCATCTCTTTCACCAAATGGTCGCTTAAATTGCCCAATTAATCCGCTGCTGACTGAGATACACTATGTGTAACGTGCAACGTTTTTATTTATCGCTAAGATCACAATATAACACTGTGATCTTCTCTTTTAATAATTCAGTATTATTCAAGGTTCGTATGGATGCTGGAAATCTGACGCGTGAATTTGAATGTAGTGGTTTAAGGTTCGAAAAGTGCCTGGATTTTGGATAAAGTGGGTGCGACAGCTTGAAAGTGAAAATGTGACACTGCATCACTTTCAAAATAAATCGCTACCTGACTGAATAGTTTGTCGTTTAAATAAAGAAATGGTTTTGGCTCAGCCCGGTTGTACAGATCCTACTTCCCCACAGGTGACACATTTTTGAAAGATGAAACTTTGTTGTGTTTTCCTTTGCCACAGTTATCACCCTTATGTAGAATGATATCACTGTTGTTTATAGCAGAGTAACATCTTGAGTAAATGTATATAAATATGGAATTTACCACAGCCATAAGATGCAGGAAAAAGTTTGAAAATGCACGTTGAATATTCTTAAAAGGCGCTTGAATTTGACTTGTGCATGAACCCTGATTATTCCCTATAACATGTCTTTTCTCATTGTGGAACTTATTTTTGTACCAAATGGACACATCCCCACCGTGGCGCATTTTCGTCAGGTGTTTTGCTTGAAATGGTCACATGGTTACGTACGATGACAAATTGGGGTGACTGATTTAGAGGCTGCAAGGTGTAAAATGCACCATGTGCCCACCAGAAGTGACGTGCGCCGGCTCTGAGGCGGGATTTCATCGTCAGTAATTGCATTCTAAGTCAGCTTAAAAAATAAACTTATAAACGGATTACTGACTGAGGAGGAATGTTTCAATATTGGCCCCTGAACCGGGCTTTACATCTGGCAGCGCCTGTGGTTACCCCGTGCTAATCTTAAAAGAGAAACACGGAGATTGACAGTACAATGAACAGGCTTTACTCCATGTTTTTTATTACGAGTTTTATGGTAAAGTAAAAATCAGTTCTGTCTCTCTCAGCTCTGTCAGAAAATGTTTTATATATTCCAGATAGTTTTAATAAGTAGTTATAATAAATTAACAGACTGAATAAGAGAGGCCCATGGGTGAGGAGCAAGTGAAAGCTAAACTGCATACATTTTAGGCCCGCCCTACATTTAAGTAAGACATCTTAGGCCACAGGTAGCTCAGGTATTACTTGCGGTTTAGCCTTCAGGACTTCAAAAGACACTCCTCATGACTATTCTGAACTGTCAAAACATGTCCATAAAACCTAACTGAGCCCGGGGAAGAGCCCTGTTCTCCCTGCACACACAGCGACTGACCCCCACGGTTGGATGTTTGTTGACCTCTGCACGGTGGCAGGTTTTCTCCCAAAACTGAAACCTACAAAGGCTGGATTTTTGAAAAACTGGCGGAAATGCCTCTCTCTGCTGGCTTTTCCTGCAGGAAGCAGCAGAACTGTGATCTAAACTTGGAAAGTGACGAAAGGACGCGGACAGGAACTCCAGACATTTCCCAGATATGCTGCCCAGTGGGCTTCATTGTTCTGTTTACACCAGTAATTTCTGGAAATGGGTCAATGTGGGCTTCACTTATTAAGTTATTAACACAGAGGAAACATCTCATGTTGAGTGGATTACAATATAGTTTCCTTCCAGTAGTCAAATACAGTTAAGTTTTTATCTTAAGCCCGATCATCAGATTTATTTATTTGTTTGAGCTTTATTTGTTTATCTTGTGTCTATGTGAAATGTCCCATTTAGAGTTGTCACGATACCAGAAATACTATACTAGTGTAAAAGAACAATACTTGATACTTCTTTTGATAGCATGACCAAAATAAAAAAGTCCTAGACAGACAAAATAGGATAATTTTTACCTTAAAAAATTAATGAACAGCCTGCACACAGTTCTAGTACAGAAAAAAAAGTCACTGGTCTGCTTTTGCTGCAAGCTAGGAAAACAAAGACTTAACTGAACTGAGGTCTTGAATGAGCACTTTGATCTCCTCTTTTTTATGGCTTCAGTACATTTGATACTATCAAATGTTAGTATTCTATTTTTTTTGAACATGTAGTATTCAAAAAGCATCGGAGTGTCAATACTTCTGACAACTTTACATACTAAACTTTACAACCTCTTTCACCATAATCATGAGAGTAATGGTTCAATCTCTCTTCTATATTCATCCTTGCAAGAACATATTTGTTATAATGTTGTCAAAAAATATTGATTTAAAGATGCATATTGATCCTGAATATTTGAAATGCTTTCAATACTCATTTCCCACAGAATCAGCCAGACCTGGAATTACATCTTTTTAGGGGTGAGGTCACTTGGCCTTTGGTGTTGTTGAGTTTTTGAAGGCACGAAGGCCAAATGCCAGGTCAGCAAGACCAGTAATACAATTTTTTAAGTCTGCAGAAATAATTAATTTCACCTAAAGGTTAAAGATTCTTTTTTTAAATGATCCTAATTTGTCAACATTAAGTACAGACACCCTGAAAGTCACAGTGCTGCTAAAATACTAAATAGTGTCTGATAGATAATGAGCCAGTATTTCAATATAATGATTTAGTATCTCAAAATGATGAATTAGCATCCTCAAATAATGAGAAAATTCCCCCAATTAGTAATTGAATAATAATATTAATTTTAAGATAATTTGTCATTATTTTCTGATAGTTTCTCATTATAAAGACTTAGAGGACCTTTTTCTCATCACATTGACCATAACAGGCTTCTTCTATAGAGAGACGGTGCATCCACCAGCTCAATGAAGAGAAGACGAGCGTATATAATGAAGATCTGTCTGTCACTGTTAACAGAGACTTCAGTCGGCAGTGTAAACCACAGAATTGCAGAGTATCATCAGGCTTCATGATCAAAGAAAGCTTATATCACGTCAGCACTTCTGTCCATATTCTCACGCTCCCGTCCTCTCGCTCGTCCTGAGCACTCTGTCTCTGCTGTGAGTCATCGCACTTAAATATCCTGGTGGTTTTCCACATCAGGCTCTAAATCTAACCCTCCACTGGTTATGTGTGCAGTGTTCCCTTTGATGATTAAAAGACACTGGTGTCTAAAAACTGTATTGACAGGAACAAGGCAGTAAATGGCACAATCAGCTGGAGCAGTGATCTTGATGCCCCGCCTCTGGGCCGCTAATTTTTGGAGTGGCATGAGACTAAAGTTAGGGGGCGCTGTGAAATTCCTGCCTTGGTATCGATACTCATTACAGATTGGGCAATCAATGTAGACTTTGGGCAGTTCAGGTAAGGCTGAATTTGTCTCTGTGTTCTTAAAGAGTTTAAAATGGCAGTGCTGGTTATGTATGGCAGCATTTTTACCTTGACAGGATTGTTTGAACGCACAAGCAGATATGCGTACCCACAGGCCACCTTGTTCAATTTAATGTCAAGAGGTTGTAGTTATCAGAGTTGAGTCTGATAGTAGGCCCTCCTCACGCCAGAGAGACAAAACTCTCAAGTCTGCAGGCCGTTCATAAAGTTTTAATTGAGGGAGGCCAAAACCACCTTTTAACTTATCCTTATGTAGATGCTTTTTTGTTATTCTGATCCCCTTATTAAGACAAATGATGAGAGGATGGAATTCAGTTACTTGAAGCAATATAAATCTCTGTAGACCAGCAGGAATCGAAACATGTACATGTATTTTAACACACTTCCCACACTGCTCTGTTTTGACTGAATCCCATGATCCAACGAGAGCCCTATGGGCAGGTTAGTCATTCTACAGACAATGACAAGAGGATGTGTTGTCTGATAGCACGCCACTCACATAAACAGTCACCTGTCTGCCAATTTTTTATCGATACAAGTGGTCTTACATCATCTCTCAGCAACATGTTGCTGAGTCATGGCAGCGTTTACAGCAATCAGACTCACAGTTACAGCTCAGTATCAGGTGATACCATGCCGCATAATTAAATCTGCAACATGTCAGTGCAGCACAGGTAGCCTCATAAAAATGCCTGTGGCAAGAGTGACAAACAGTTATTTTGTAGTCTCCAAAGTTTACGTCTCAAGTGTCAAATGACGTAGATAACCGGGCTGATTGCAGATCATGTGGCCCTCAGTGAAACTGTAAATGATAGCTTTATCATATTGCAACAATTCTTTTGTTTCGCTCTGTCTTCCACCTTGTGCACAGATGTGTGTCGCAGCAGAGCAGAGTGTGATCCTGTGTTGACTGGTTTACCTCAGTGATGACGTAGTGCTAGTGGAAATTGAGGATAAGCAGAAACACACAGGCTTCCTGTCACACAGGCGGAGTCCTGGCTTCTCAGTTTGTTTTGTGGTGGTAAATAATTGATGCTTTATTTGGGCATTTTTATTCCAACCTCAGTTTCATCCTAACATCAGTGTCTCTTGGGGTTACTTGTGCTTATGATCTAAATCTTTATCCTTGGTGTAATATCAGTATAACATCCATGTTCCCATCACTCCTCCTCTCAGCAGTTTCTGTCAGAGCACCACACTGTGGTGGCTACAGGTCTTACAACTATGTAGTGAATTGTAGACCTGGAAACAGAAGCAAAATAAAATGTGTTTCTCAAGCCCTCTGTTTTGGGGCTCAGTGGGTGTTTTCAACTTTGAGATATAAAGGTGCAATGAAAAGGACATGACTAATCTGGGGACAAAGAATTTATGGAGTTTTCCCTCTGAATAGCTGTAGGTCAATTTTACAAGAGTAGTGTGTTTAATTTTCACGTCTCATCATATCTATGATATCATCTGTTTGTTCTTCAGGATGTTTGCATGAAGTTGGACAGACTGGGGTCAGTCATGGAGCCCGAGCTGAACTGCAGCTCTCAGTGTGATTCCCCACTCTGCTTCATCCACTCAGGAGTAAACAGGCAGGAGGGTCTCGACATTCTGCAGAGACTATGTGGTCTCAGCACGGTAATCACACACACAGATGCACATAGACACAAGTGCTCAAAATATGCAAATCCAACATGGTGCACAAATTCTTCAGTATGCACATTACATGTAAACACACCTACATGGACACCCTGTTAATCTTTTGTATATGTATATATTACCATACAAAAGTGACACGAAATGTATTATTTACATTTACAAGTAACTTTGGCCACAAAAGACGAATATTAAATGGTGAAAACTTTGATTTAGTCTGGGGGTCAGCATGAGGCTCTTTTGGTCCTCTCCAGTGGCTCCCTGTGGCTTTGACAAAAAATTATATGGAGATGACTGACAGTTTTATTTTGATTTTCATTCACCATTGTTGTAGGCCTAAAGAGATTCTTTAATTTTTTGTAAAAAATCTAATTTGTTTTCCAGTCCAGAAAAGCACAAGTGACCCCAGATCATTACTGAACTACAACAGTGCTTACAATATTTTAGGAACCTGCTTTTCTTTTGGGCCCTCTGCTGTCTGCTCAGTGATTAGACTGAATAGATTTACTGTGATATATCAATCCACAGCATGTTAACTGATATACTGTGATCCAATTCCAATAAGCTTTACTAAAGCAACACAGCTGTTGATTTCAGCTTGTTTTGGTGATGTTTGGTGATGTCTTGATGTTTGTTTTTTGTTTTGGTATCATTGTGCACTTGACACTGAAACTGTTCTTATTTAAATCTGCACAGATTTTGATGTGACTTTTAATTTCTTTTATTAGTGACTGAATGGTGATTTTTTATAATCTTATTGAACTGTTACTTAGAGGTCTCTTTCTGACCTTTCACTTGTCAGTCTGGTTGAACCATTGTACAGCATTTTGCTCTTCGTGTACACAACATTACCGTTTTTGTAAACCCTTCATACAAAATAACATCTAAGTGTAAACAGGACTTCCTACCAAAAAGCAAGAGAGACCATTAAAGAAATACTCGCTCATTGACTTCACTGAAACAAGCTTTCATGGCTGGCAATCCCAAACTTTTGAACTGGCCAGTCACATTAATGACACAAGACTGAATTACATACAGTATAATTTACATTTTTAAATTACTTTCAAAGTTATCGGCTGCAGTTTTTGTCATCCCATGCACTGCCACTGCTAAACTTGGGCCTATGGCTTAACATTTGTTGAATTACTTACACCACCTAAAAGGCAATGCAGATTAAATAAAAAAAATAAATAAATGTTTATCTTCCTCTTGAGGGATCGGTTCAGGACTAAAGGCCTGGAGAGGTAATGATGGTGTTATAGTGAAGCTATGTTTAGTATCGTCTCAGTCACTGGTGCCTTTAAGAGAAGAGTGAGCGGAGCCCAGCAACATGAGGCGGGCACAAGTGTGACTTCCCAAATAGAAACTAAAGTAGTAGAGACACTGGGTGAGGCAACACAAACACTCTCCCACAGACTCATTTTCTCTCTGTGCTGAACCACATAGAAGCGAGGTGAGTTATCTCTTTGATTTCTTTTGTGCTTTATGATGTTAATTTATGCATGCATCAGTCTAAAAGTGCAGCTATCATCTTCACCTAAGGGGAAAAGAACAATGAGCGGCACTGTGTTTGCTTTGTTATGGTAATGGATCCATGACAAGATTGAATTTTAATGTAGTGTTTTATTTTATTTTAACGGCATAACAATTCCTTTCTGTTATTGTGTGTTGAACTCAGAAGACATGAAAACAGTTCAGCTAAAATGAAAAATCCTGTGATGAAATGTAACACCATGCATCTGTTAGCATCTGTTACTATTTGTGGACATAGACAGCTCACCAGGCACAACTGTTTCTAAACTTAATAGTATAGTGGAGGGAATACAGGGGTCTGGTGCAGGGACTGGAGCCAGCTTATTCCATAAAATCCCACCTGCTTTTCTTTATCGTTGTATTCCTAGAAATGGCTACTGCCGGCAGTGTGCTGTCTGAGGAGCAGCTTCTTTGCCCCATCTGTCTGGATGTGTTCAACCAACCAGTCTCCACTCCTTGTGGGCACAATTTCTGCAGGGAGTGCATACAAGGATACTGGCAGAGCGCTAATGTTTCGCAGTGCCCCATGTGCAAGCAGAAGTTCTACAGGAGACCTGAGCTCAAAGTTAACACCTTCATATCTGAGTTGGCCTCTCAGTTCAAAAAGTCAATGGAACAGAAAGACGAAAGTGGAGCCAGTACTGACCATAAAGGGGAAGTTTTATGTGACGTGTGTGTTGGAAAAAGAGTCAAGGCTTTTAAGTCCTGCCTGGACTGTTTGGCCTCCTTCTGTGAGACTCACTTGGAGCCCCATCATGTTCTTGGCACGTTCAAGAAACACCACTTAATCAACCCCACAATGAACATGCAAGACAGAGTGTGTAAGAAGCATGAGAAACTCCTGGACGTGTTCTGTAATACTGACCAGACGTATATGTGTCAGATCTGCATTAAGAAAGAGCACAAAAATCATCACATTGTACCTATAGAGGAAAAGGGCAGAGTCAAGAGAACTCAAATTGGAAGGATACATGCAGAGGTGGAAGAAATGATCAACAACCGACTGCAGAAAATCTGTGAGATCAATCAATCCGTTCAGCTCAGCAGAGAAAACACAGAGAGAGAGCTTGAGGAGAGTTGGCAAGTCTTCAACAAACTGCTGAACTTTGTCCAGAGAGGCCACGCTGAGGTGGTGGAGGTCATTGGTGCAAAGCAGAGGCAAGTTCAAAGCAGGACCAGTGAAGTAATCATGGAGTTGGACCAGGAGATCAATGAGCTGAGGCAAAGAAACGCAGAGCTTGAGCAGCTCTCACGCACTGAAGATGATCTTTACCTTCTCCAGAGCTTTCCAGCTTGTTCCATGCTGCCAACCACCAAAGACTGGTCTGACACCTGCGTAGAGAGTGCTGCTTACGTGGGCACAGTGAGGAGAGTACTGCGGAGAGTGGCATGTCAGTTGGAGGAGACAGTAAAGGCTGAGGTGAAAAGGCTTTGTGAGACTGAATTTCAGAGGGCTCAGCAGTGTGCAGTGGATGTGACACTGGACCCTGATACAGCTCATCCCAAACTGGTGCTGTCAGAAAACAAGAAACAGGTCTATCATGGTGATGTAGCGCTGAGCCTCCCAGACAACCCAGAAAGATTCTACCCCGGTGTGAGCGTTTTGGGAAAGGAAGGCTTCTCCTCTGGCAGGTTCTACTATGAGGTTCTTGTGAAAGGGAAAACAGAGTGGGATGTTGGAGTTGGGCTTGAATCCATCAACAGAAAAGGAGGGAATATACTAAACCCCGAACAAGGATACTGGGCTCTGGGGATGCGAGGGGACAAGAGCTACTGGGCCCTAAACAGCACTCCCATCTGTGTGCCGTTGGTTGAGAAACCTCAGAAAATTGGGGTGTATGTGGATCTAGAGTGTGGGCAAGTTTCTTTTTACAATGCGGACACTGCTTCACATATCTATTCATTCACTGGATACTCATTCAGTGAAAGACTTTACCCCTACTTAAACCCCCGACGTAATCATAGCGGGGTCAACTCTGCTCCTATGGTCATCTCACCTGTCATTGTCTAAAATCAGGCAAAATTTAATCTTTAACCTCATTTAATCTGCCTGTTGTTTGATTGTTGAACTTTTTTTTTTTTTTTTGACAATTTCTCATTTTGAGGTGAAAGTTAGCAATGGTGTTGCAGGATATACCAAAATGAAGGTTCTTTGTCAATACTTTGTTGGCTTATTATTAGAATTTCCCAATGGTCTGTACTTGTTGTAGATCAATATTGGTGCATTCACACAGATAGTGAAGTGGATTTTTGTCTCAGGTACTGAGAGTGTGTGTTTGTTTTCAGTTCAGTCTCTGATTGAACTGCACGCTCAAGAGACTCCGGTTCTTTCTGTTATTTCCCTCCGGTCTCTCTTGGTTTTTCCCCTCCTCTCTGTGCGTTCATGAAGTAAAATACATTGCATCAGAGTAGATTGAGACACATCATATGACACAGGGAGTTTATTCCTCCAGCTCTGCAGCTGTCTGTCGGCGAGCGGTGGCTCTGTCCCTCCGCTCTGCTTGGTCTCAGCACACAACAGTCTGCAAAGGCCCTTGACACATGCATTTTTCGCTCAAGTTGAATATTTTCAGCTCATACTGAACACAATATTGCTGGCAGCATTGTATTAAGATACCGTTATTTCAGGCTCTTGTTTTGGTGCTTTTACAGTAAAAATGGTTAATAGCTGGGATATATAGCTTAGGGCTAATGTCCCCTTATGGACATTCTGTTTCTGATCTATTAGTCTGTGAGTATTGAGCCAGAATCATTTCAGTCTCCAGTATTGTTTTGGTATCGAGTGTTGTGATACTCAACTTGGTATTGGTCACAAAGTCAAAATTTTGGTATTGTGACAACACTACAGTAGTTAGCAATGGTCTAGTGTGATGTTTGTTTGCTTTAATAAAGTTTGTTTACTCGTCTGACTCCTGTGTACGTCTTCTTCTTGCTTTTATATCTATCTTTTGCAAAATTGAGAGTTTGGATCACACAAAAACAATAATCATATAACGCACATGTTTATGAACTACATCTCTATCACTAGGCTTGATTTTAAGGGGTTTGTATGTGCATGTGTGTGCAGGTGGCAGTGGAGCTCCCAAGGCGGTCTCTCTCCCCAGTGTTAAGTGCTGTGGTGTGGACGCTGCTGTCCTGTGGTATTCTGCTGGCCTTCTGCTTCCTCCTCTTCACCCTGCGCTTCAAAAACAACAGGTACACTGTCAACGCCAATTCACTCACTCAACTTAAAAGTTTATTGTAAACAACACACAAAACTTTTAAAGTGCATTTTGAGTTGGCTCAACAAATGAACGGTGAAAAACAATGAAAAACAATGTTCAATAAGCTTTAGATATTAGGTTGAACCGACATCTGCTCAGTCACAATGATGAACATTGCAAAGTCAGTTGATGTCCTTTTTCATTTTCTTAATTTGAGGAGTCAATTAGCTGCTCCTGTTGGAGCTACTTTCTACTACTCCTGCATTGACACACTGACAAGATGTGAAACTGAAACTGCTTGCAGTGGATTTATTAAGTTTTAAGTATGAGGGAGTAGGGACTGAATTCAATATTAACCTTCACCTTGGTTCAGTATTCTTATTATTGTGAAAACAAGCAACCATGACTTGACTTAAAATGCATTAGAGACACAGTAATTTTCCATTATAAATGTTTTCTTCAAACTATAAAAAGAAGGGTCTCAGAATAATTGTAACCCACACAATGCGTGCTAGAAAGTCTTCTTGTATGTTGTGCAGGCAATTTTATGTTAAGAAAGCAACACATTTTTTGTGTTCAGCATACCACAACTCTTGTTGTAATGTTTTTTATATTCAGTGAACACAAATTATTTGCCTTATCAGTTGTTATCAGTTGTGTTTATATTTGCATGTGTTGTATTACCAGGATAGTGAAGATGTCCAGTCCCAACCTGAATGTCCTCACTCTCTTTGGAAGCATCCTCACCTACAGCAGTGCTTTCCTATTTGCCGTTGATGAACGAACACACTCACAAGGTGGAACATCTACTCTTGTGCTACAAGTAAGCCCCACAGTCTCCTTCAATACTCCATTATACGGACATGGATTTTATTGTATAAATAATTGCTGGATAATGATGCACTGCTTTACAGGCTCGGATGTGGACTCTTTGTGTCGGCAGTACCCTGGTGTTTGGCCCAATTTTGGGGAAGACGTGGAGACTGTACAGAGTGTTCACCCAGCGGGTGCCTGACAAGAGAGTGGTAAGCATGCCGGCATCAACAACCTTGTATTGTGCTTTTTGTGTTCTCCAGTCACTCCAGGTTGCATTGATTACATTCTAAATGTGTTTTCAGAGAGTAGTTTTACATTTTTGTGAACAGTTTTAAACTGTGACTAGTATTTAATACAGACCTATTTTGAGAGGAGTAAGATTTGAATAAAAAAAGCAGAAGATGATGCTTGGAAGACATGGCTTGCTTAGTCATTGTGTACTGTATTATGCATAGTTCCTAAATGAAATTTTAATAATCTTATACTTGTTACATCCATTTAGTATGTCATATTTTTGGTCTCGCTTCTTTGTGTGTTTGTTTCTTAGTGGGATATCCAGAAATAATGTCATGAAATTTGCGAAGGTTTCCAAAAAAAATCTTACCCTGCCATTTAAATACAGTAAATTCTGGTATATGTATCCCAGTATTTTGAGTATGGTGATGCAAAACTCAACTTGATTTTTTTTAAATGAAGTTTGAAGTTACAAGTTTGGTTTGGTACATGCTATTTGGGAGCATTTTTGTTATTGTTGCTATTGTTCGCTTGCTAGTTAGCTAGTGTTTTGCTAACATTAGCTAACTTAAGATGTGACTATAGGTCATATTACAGGGCCCCCAGGAACATCTTTTAACCATTTTCAGCATTTGGTATCTTTCCAACACAAACAAGCCTTGCACATAGCATATCTAAGTACAGGAAACAGGAAAGGAGAAGGTTGATTGAGGTCCCACCGTGTATGCAATGTTTTTTTTTGCTAGGATCACAAAGGCATGACCTGGCCCACTCTGTCTGTAACTGGCTCATCCAGTGACAGTGAGAGTAGGGTGGGTCATGTCTTTTTCCATCCTGGGGAAAAAAATTACACTGGATAACAAGCTTGCTCAACTTATTGGAACACAGAATAAAAAGGGCGGGACTTATGATGGATCAATTACAGTATTGACGTGTTTACTTTCTGTCTCAGATCATCCGGGACATCCAGTTGATGGGCATGGTGGCTCTGTTGATCCTGGTGGACATGCTGGTTCTCACTGCCTGGAACCTCACAGACCCCATCAGGTGTTCACGATCAGTCGGTGCTGTTGTCAAGGTACAGTTTAATGGTGATATTGGGGGGCTTAAAAGCAAGTTGTAGAATAACTGTTTTGTTTTGTTTGAAAACAGAATAGTGTGAAGATTATGAACTCTGGAATTTTGATTTTGTGACTGCAGCATCCCAAAGCCCCCATCCTCCTACTCTAATGTAATAAATGACAGATATGTTGACATCACAACCAGTTTTATTCCGGTTTAAAGTCAGTATATTATTCTTCCTGATCTAGGTGGTGGAGAGAGACATTTCCTACTCTTTGTCTCAGGTGGACACCTGTTCCTCTGTATACTCTGCTCTATGGGTCATCATCATTGCTGTTCAGAAGGTAACTAATCTCTGTTCTGTTTAAATCCAATGATAAAATAATGCCTGCCTTGACTCCCTTCATTGTTATGGTGATATGATTGATTGATTTCCATTTTATTTAGTGTGTTTTTTATGCTAAAGTACTCTGTTTCGATGTAGAAATAACAAACTTGAGAGTCAGTCTTTGTAGTGAAAAAGAGGCTTCTTCATTTTAATTTAGATATAATATACACCAGGATAAATTTAAACATTTCTGGAAAGATTTTCTTCTGTGAATCACTAGTTTTCAGACAAATAGCAATGCCCCATTATTTTGTCTTTTAATCTACAGACCCCCAAAATGTAATTCTGATTTTATTCAGGAGTTTATGGATCATTTAGTATTTATTGTGATAGAATCTTAATTTTAGGTTATTTTAAGACACATGCCCCTCTGGTTCCTCTTTTTCTATGGTCTCAAAGACATTGGGAAATCGTTCAATCTTGCCCAATCAGTTGAGGGTCTTAGTCACTCTGTACATTGTTTTCACCTCTTGAAAGTGTTGATCTCTGTTAGACTAGTTTAACGTAGTTTTGACCACAAAGCTACTAGTTCTGTTGGAGAGAAGGCAGACATCTCTATAGCTGACGTCTCCAAAACTAAGCAACTCACATCTAGACGGATAAATTCCCCTACAGGTCAGAGGAAGCTATAATATATACAATATTATATTAATTTTTTATATTCAATTTTTATATTCACATTTAAAATAGCTTGACATATGTTATGTATTTTGTTGAGTTGTGTACTTTGTACTTTGCACTTTGTCAGAGAGTGAGGAAGGAAGTAAGCAAACATGGTCAAACATAACTGGAATAAAACTTTAATATTACATCATCCATGAACATGATTTCTGAGTCATGTCAGATAGATTTTCATCAGCCGTGGTGGTTGTTTAAAAGTGAAGAAAACAGCTCCCATGATCCCACACTGCTTCACAACGTCACCAAACTAGGTCTCTTTTGCATTGTTTTAATGTGACAAAGTTCTGCCCCTAGCAGCAGAAGTTACATCATCACATCCTCATGGTTTAGCTCCCAGTTATGCTGCTGAAATGCAGCTCCCCGATGAGCCGGAGTGCAGATCCTCAGATCCTCAGGCTTTGCAGTCTTTTATTACAACTGCTTACAATTCTGATCCAAAGGACTCTCTTAGGGTATTTTAATTCGTAGTGAAAAAACAAGATATTTCCAGTATTTCCACTATTTTAACAAAAACATTGACTTTCTTTACCCTTTGTCTTTACTTTATCCCTGCATTTCTCCACAGGGTTGTCTTCTCCTCTATGGGACTTATCTAGCAGGGCTGACCAGCAATGTCAGCCACCCTCCAGTCAACCAGTCTCCCACCATCATAACAGTCGTTACTTTGGTCACCCTCTCTTCGGCTGTGGCTGTTCCTGTGTCCATTTTCCTGCAGGCCTGGCCCAACCTGGTCTACAGCACTGTGGCTGGAGCCATTTTCATCTGCACACTGGCTACCAACTGCATGCTGTTTGTGCCTCAGGTGAGAACAAAACACCTCAGGATACACATACAAGATGAATGAAAAGAGTTTCCTGTTGCAAGCCCCTGAGGATGCAGGATTTCTTCTTTAACTTTTGAAAAAACACTTCTGACTCAGCCATATTAGAAAGATGCCAAATATTCTTAAATATAATCAAATAGTCTTGTTTTAAGCAAAAAAAATTCTACCAATGGGGTAAGCAAATAAAACTGGCTCATAAATTTAGCCAATTTAAGACTGTAATGTAATGGGCCTTAAAACTCTGAAAAATGCCTAATATTAAACTTAATTAAGAAATACGTACTTAAATTGAGAAATTTAATAATTTCTATCTTAATTTAAGATCTACAGTTAGCAAAACAGCAACAACAACAAAAAAAAAGCTCATAGTAAGATATGGTTTCTTCAAAAAGCATGACTTCGTCTTAAATTGAGGCACCAGAAGCATTCTTATTTTTAGCGCTGTCTTTTAATAAAACAGTCAGGGAAAAACCAGCTGCTTCAATGAAAAATATTGACAACACTGCATCCATCATTCAGGGAGGGAATGAATGTGTGAGCAACAGACAGAGAGCTAAACTCCGACTCAAAGTGAAACTTGGTGCTGTATAGTTACTGGACATATAGTTTTCTGGAAGTAATAACAGTCTTTCATAATATGATGATGCTTGCAGCTTCTGGCTGCATCACTTAGCCAAATGCAATAATGTGAAATGTGAAGCAGCAGGTTCTGTTCTTCAAACAGTCTGATGCACTCACACTCATTAACAATGAATGAAAATAGATTACTTAAAACTTTGATTGGTGTAATTTGTAGCTTGTTATTGGTTAAATTTAGCCCAATGCTAGCTGTAATATCTTATCTCAAGACAAAGATATATTTTCTTAAAGTGTGATTACTTTTCTAATGCAAAACCTGCTTGACAAAATTATTTTTCTTTTTAGACAAAAATAGGACTTATTTCCCAGAAACAAGACTGACTGAAATTCCTTTCTTGCGGTGTATGATGACACTTGTACTACCTGTAATGCAGAAACCACTATGAAGGTTGTTTTGTTTTTTTTAGGCAGAACTGTTATCTAGTCATAGGATACTATGTCTGGAAATCAGACAGTCAGCCAGTCAGACACAGTAGAAACAGAGACATATGACAGACCAACAGACGAATGAGAGGCTTGTATGACTTTCTCTTTTTGTCAAAAGTAGTAAATCCTATGAGTGATTGTGGTGTCCCCGCCTCCATTTTCCATATGCGTGCCAGTTTGCCATGTCTATCAGCGGAGTGTGACTCACACAGAAGGTGTTTATGAGTCAAAATTACGTAGGCTGCTGCAAACAGGTTTATGACTCTCTAAGTGTCTGGCAGTGGGTTTATGTTACAATAAAGGAATGCCTCTGCAGTGGAAAGGAAGGAAATATTTGAACAGTGAGCAATGCGCTCAAACACACCTGGTCAGAAGGTCCAGCGTCAAGTGGTCCTGGTGACGTTTACTACTAGTGTGTGCAAAGAATCTCCAGCTAAAACCCAGTGACATGTGTTGTTCAGTTTTTTACTCCAAAATATCACATTCACCACCCTGCAGCTGACCCAGTGGCGGCAGTTTGAAGAAGATCAGAACAACCCAAGTCAGATGGCCAAGTACTTCAGCAGCCCCAGTAAGAGCCAGCCCTCAGTATACAGCCAGGATGAGATCTACTATCTGCTGGGGGAGAACAGCTCCATGAAAAAACTCCTTAATGAGGTACTGCATTGTTTTTTCACAAAATTCAATAAAAACATCTTGCTGAATATTAAATATCAAGTCATGTGGTCTTGAATGGTCTCATAATGTTATGATACAGGTTTGTGTTTTGATTTATTGTCTTGTCTTGATTTATTGGTTACTCTTCTCCTTAATGTTATTCCTGGTGATGTCTGCATATAGAAAGAATAGTTAGCAATAACTGAGCATGGTTCCTACTTTTAGCATTTTGCACTCAACAAAAATATAAACATAACATCTTTTAGCTCCCATTTCTCATAAGCTGATATAAAAGATCAAAGACTTCTTCTGTGCACACAACAGGTTTAGTCCTCTCAAATTTCGTTCATAATTTTGTTAAATCTGTGTCGGTGAGCACTTCTCTTTTGCCAAGATAATCCATCCACCTGACAGGTGTGGAATATACAGATGCTGTTTAA
The DNA here is from genome assembly GCA_027495735.1 of Lutjanus campechanus. NCBI lineage: Eukaryota > Metazoa > Chordata > Actinopteri > Lutjaniformes > Lutjanidae > Lutjanus > Lutjanus campechanus. Next base: position 19,181 of record JAJHUR010075248.1, on the reverse strand, counting down.
ACACCATGAATATTGCACAGATGTGCCTTGGACTGGCCATGATATAAGGCCACTCTAAAATGTGCAGTTTTATCTTGAAAAAAAGACACTTATCAGGCTCTGAATTATGCCAATTTCACATAGAACTACAGATATCTTTATTGTCTTTTATTGTGACCAGTTCAAAGCACACCTACGTGATAATCATGAGGTTTAATCAGTATCTCTGTGTACCACAACAGTCAGGTGGATAGATTATCAAAGGAGAGGTGTTCACTAACACAGGTTTTAACAAAACTTGAGGGAAATAAAACTTTTATGTGTACAGAAGAGGTCTTAGATCATAAAGTTGAATTAAAAGATCTAATAAAATATCAGCCATGTTATTCAGCTTGCTGGTCAGATTTATACTGCTTTAAATCATAGTACATAATGCTTTGGGATTTATCAAAAACTTTCAACACCATGGATCATTTCAAGTTATAACATTATGGCTTCAATAGACTGACATACAAATTGCTCATTCTTATATTACTTCTAATTAGGTGCAAGTTACTTGTAATGTCCCACAAGGGCCTGTCCCTTTTGTTCCTCATCAATTATTTGGTCAATAAAGCTCATATATTTAAAGTGGTTGCCTATAAGCATCACTTTCACTCATCCCTATGCAAACTGCCACTGGGCACAGTTTTTCCTGGGGAAATGATGTCTCCATTATAGACTAAGTTAATCTAAAGTTATACCTAATGTTATCTTCTAATGTTAGTCTCCCCTCTACCCTGATGCCAACCCGTTTGTGCAAAGCAACAGAATTACGTAAACTATCCAATTACTATGCAATGCACATCATTACAGTAGTATATACCTGTTCCTAAATTCAATATAGAATTGCAACAATTTTAATGTTCCTCTTTAGTGAAACTGGTGTTGATAATTTCTTTCTAGGCATAGCAGAGTAATGTAAGGGGGAACAAGGATCAACAGGGAAACAGAATTTGACACAACACCTGTTGTCTATGCCACAGGAGCACAACAATAATACCAGTTGGAAACGCTAGGGAACTATATGTATACACTCGTATATTACAAGAGAGGTTTAGATGAAACAAGACAGATCTAGTTTCTCATTAAGTCTAAATGACACCAGCTGTTTAACAATATGCTGTCAATTTTCTCCCACAGCTTGACTCATCTGTTTGTGTGGATTTAAACAATTTTAAGGCAGTATGTGACTGATATGAGGTAGATGTTCATCATTTTCTCTGTATGTCTCAAAATGTTTAAGCTTCTGTTTGTCATGACAACTTTCAGAAGAACGCTGTGATCGACAGTCTGCAGGAGCAGGTGAGCAACGCCAAGGATAAACTCCTGCGTCTCATGTCGGCCAGCCAGCCCCCTGAGGACCAGGACATGGACTCCTCCAACACCAACCTCAACTCCTCCTCCACTCAGACCACAGAGGTTCAGTCTGACGGCCCCTCTTCTTCTTCTTCTTCTCTACCTCAGAGAGACAATAAATCCCGACTCTCACTGCCACATCTCTCCCCCCACCTTGTGGCTGCTGCTGCTGTTCCATTACCTGCTGTTACACCGTCCTCTGAGCCTCCCCCTGCTCCAAACTCCTCAACCCCTATTGCTGCTTCCTCTCCCCTACCCGATAGTATTAATGAGGGTGAAAAACAGAGAAGTGTCTCCACCACTGGTCCTACGGGCAGAGACACAGGGGAGGATCTCAAACAGCCCTCGTCCCTCCAGTCCCCTGGCTTTGTCAGGACACCAGAAGAGACAGTTCACTTTGTCACTTCCATACAGTCCAGTAGAGGATTAAAGCCCTCTCCATTTGAAACTTTCGCCAATCAGAGAGGCCTAACATCCCATCTGGGACCAAACGCCAGACCGACTGGTTTTGTTAGCAGCGAGCAGTTGCAGGAGATCCTCCAGGAGCTGAGCGTGGATGCAGTCATGGAGAGCACACTGCGATCTCCCTGCAGTCAGACGTCCAGGAGGCCTTCTCAGCCAAAATTCACAGAAGCCTCCGCACTTTCCCCTCTCTCCCTGCGGACCCCACGCTCCCCTCATCCACCCGTTCTCTTCCGCTACCCCAGCATCTCCCCATACGCGATGAGGAAACGTCGGCCACCCTTTCACTCCTCCAGAAGAGGTTTGGCCTGCTTCTACACGGGCTCAGAGGCTGCTGGTTGTGGGAGGATAAGGAACAATTGTGAACACCATCATCCAGGCAAGCACCCTGATGGGGTCACTGCAGACAGTGTCTTACTCCAGGTTCACAACACTGACCTCGAGGAGGAGGAGGAGGAGGCGGAGGAGGATGCAGAAGGGAATAGAATGATAAGAAAATGTGGGAGGTGTGTTTCAAGGTCCCACAGATGTTCAGTGTTGCCCTGTGCAGAACATAATCACACAGCTCCACCGGATGTTGAAGCGGGTGGTGATAAAAAGCAGCACCGTAGACACATTAGAGACTCCTGCGGTTCCTGGGACTCTGATTCTAGCAGCTCAACAGATTATTGCTACTACCACCGTCCCTACTGTGACTCGTGCCTGCAGCGAGGCTCTCTGCTGTCCTCTGACAGCTCATCAGACTCCTCTGACAGCGAGTACGAAGGCTACACCAGCCTGTACCGCTCGCCACACCCTGTGGTGTTCAAAGAAGACATCAAACCCACCTTTGTATGAGCACAGTTTTACTGCACTTTACATGTTCATCCATTTCCACCACTTGTATTCATATACTACGAAACGGTGTACAAAATTATCTGTGAGGATAAAGCTAATGTACATCTATAATGGGAGGTCATTTGACTGCAGTTTTCAATAGGAATGTGTTTTGCATTCTGTACGAGAAGATCGTTGGTGTTCTTGAATCTTACATCACAAGACAAACTGGTTATTTTAGTCATGTGAAAACTTTTGTAGTTCAAAAGCACAATGCAGTTTCCTTTTTTAAAATATTACTTATGGCATTATTTGTATATTTCTGCTGTCAAATGGAAATCCTTACATTCCCAAAATGTCCAAATCTGACATTTAGAGTAAGAAAATAAAAAACCTAGAAAGCAAAACTAAAGGCTTTTATGTAATAGTTGAAATGTGCCCTATATTATGCAAATGCTGTATTTATTTTAATATTTATTAGCAGACGTTTTGGTGTACAGAATTACTTTCTGTCTCCTATTTACATTGTCAAACACATTCCTTAAAATGTTGCTCTTCTACTTCATTGTATGGTCTTCATTTTGTTGTTTGAGTTTTGCTTTAATTAATATTGTCTAGACCAATGTTTACCAACCTTTCCCCTCGCTAAGTGACTTATTTTATGCAACAATTCATATTCTATTCAATGCACAACAATAACACTACAGAGTGACAGATAAACCGCACAGTTAATCCAAATAGTGAGTGCATTAACTGTGTAAAGTGAGCAGTTTGGATGAATTTTGAGCAGATTATTGCATCAGAGATGAATTTTACTGATATTTTAGGAATTTTTTATACAACCCTCTGTCTGCATTGTTTTTTTTAACAGTCATATATACACTTAATAGGCATTTTTTGACAAATTCAGTGTTTTCTTCTCTATTATCTCTTTGGTTGTTTTAAGTGCATTCTTTTCTAATGTAGGACAAGGCTATTTAGCAGAAAGTGAAGGCTCTGTGAATGTAGCTTCTGTTCAGGTCTTCCTGGTGTCCTTATCCTGTGAGTTTTTAAACTTTATAATAAATAATAATAATTAAATAATAATGTTAACTTTAGAAATAACGATTTAATTTAAATTCCTTTGCAAAAAAGTTTTCTTAAACCCCTCAAAATCAAGAAGTCCTTGCGACCCCCTGTGAAGCTTTGGTGACCCCTAGTGGGGGTTGGGAACCAGTTGTCTAGCCAATGCTCTACATTTGTTGTCAGATGCTTCCATCTATAGCTGGTTTACGAGACACCGCGCCCACGGCATCAGTTCAATTGGTAAAAACAGGTCACACTATCACTTTTATTACTCTTATTTTTTTCTCAGTGTTATTGTCTGGACTCATTAAGAGTATTTAATGTGCAAAGGTCACAGTTATGTGTGTCTTATGCCCTGCTGCCCTTTGATTCTCAAGGCCTCACTCAAGAAACTCCCTACCACTTGATGCTCATTCTGCAAGTGTGTAAGCCACTGGCCTGATGTAGGACCAGATTAACCTGCTACTCCACTCACATTCCTCCAGTCATTTTTCCCACAAACCAACCAGTATTTCTATGCTTGAACACTACCTGCCGCTGGTTTTACCTTAACCTTCTTTCCATTTCAGTTTTTCATTGTACTTTAGTGGAGCATAATGCCAAGGGTGTGGACACATGACTTGGACTTGAGTCAGACTTGAATCATAAGTTTGATGACTTTAGACTCAACTTGACAAAATAAAATAAAAAACATGCAACTTGACTTGGACTTTAACACCAGTGACTCATGACTTCACTCGGACTTGAGCCTTCTGACTTGAAACTCTTGATACCTTCCCCCAAACCCAAAGATTTAAAAGTCTGTTATTTAAAAAATGTGCCACGGATCAATTGATTTCCCTTAATTTTCTGAATCAACTTGACGCTACTCATTCTCACCAAGTGGACACTTAATTCCCCAGAGAATGACCATGCCCAATCAGGTTTCAGAGGAGAACCATGAAAAACTAACAAAATGGGAAAAATTATAGAAAAGACAATTTCATTCATGTCTAAAATCTATGTGGTGGTCAATAAAAGAAATATTGCAGTTTGCAAAATGTCCAGGTTGAAAATTACAGATGGAAACACAACAACTTTGAACTTTGTTCAGCATTGGAAGCTGCACAAAGGATGGGGTAGATGGCAGGTGGCCGGTAAGTCAATGGCATTAAATTAGGTGAAACGCACATTATAACTTGATTAAGACTCATGAGTCATAGTTTGGGACTTGGTACTTGACTTCAGTTTTGACTGTGACTTGTAAAACAATGACTTGGTCTCACCTCTGCATAAAACCATAAAATTTTGTAATTAACCAAATTGCCGCAAAGTATTTGCTTCATAGACAATGTGAAACCTTTGGATGGGGCAGTTGGCTAGCCTTGACTTGTTAAATGTTAAATACTGAACTAAAGCTGACCTTTCTATGATAAAAGAAACATCTTCCCAAATTGGTGGGATTTCTCAGCCTCATTTTCATGTGACTTTAATCATCATGAGATGAGATAGTTGAAAAGATTCAGAGTTTTTATTATACCCCTGCAACACAAATAAAAACAGTGTACACTCCCCCTCTGTTTTTTATATTTCGCTTTCCTGTCTTGTCCTCTCTTCCTCCCACTATCTCCTCTCTGTCTCTCTGTATTTCTTACTTCAGCTAATGGGAAAATGTGTGTTTGCCGGAGGAGGTGTTGCTATATGTAGGGGAAAACAGTGTCTCACATTACTTCTGCTCTACTGCCTGTTTTTGAGATGCTGCTGCTCTCTATTCTGCATATGGAGCATTGAAGGGCAGCCTGGGAGAAATTCCCTTTGATACAGAGCATAACAGAGTATAAATAAACCACACAAAAGACAGAATACCAGCAGCATCACTGTGCAGGAGGAAAGACTCTCCTGCCAAGCTAAGACAAGTGACCTGCATCCGACTGACATATTGAGGAATGTTGGAATAAAAATAGCTGTCAGTTATTTTCTCAAAATTGCAGTGTCTACTGGATCCTTGAACATTTAAATGAAGGAGATTAGTTCTGATAGACTTCACCTCAAACGGTTTTAGGTGACCGGAGAAGCATAAAGGGTACCACTCTCTAATAAGTCATCTTTTAGAATGGGCTTATAAATTGTACATAATGGCTTTATTAATGGGTAATAAATCACTTACTGATACTTCGTTGTTCAGTTAAACATTTTTGGGTTGCCAGGTTGTGAAAAATCCCTATTGACTAATTTGACTGTCTGACCTTGTAAAAAGGGCAGAAGATATGGATCAAACTTAATTTATTAACAACTTTGCTATTAACAACAAAATAACAAGTGGATTGTTATTACAACCTGGCAAGACTAAATATAATTAAAGCTGCCACAAGGAGTTCATAATCAGTAATGAAACAGTCTCAATGTATTACTAATGCCTCTATAAGTAAACAACATCATGTGCGATAAGACTGGCTGTTTCTATAGTTATTCTTAATGGCTGCCACCAGGTCAGATTCTCTGTGAAATCTGATTAAATGAGCCTGTGTTTACATTTTCTGAGGCAAAGTTGCAATGAGTAGTACATTCACCAGTTAAACAGAAACAGGAGAAGATTTTAATTCACATAATTTTATTTTTGACATTACATTTTGTGGTTAGGGTGGAGGAAACACTATTGTTATTGTCAGCAGGAGCCTCCAAAATCAACAAAATATGAAAGACCCCTGTAGTAGCTTTAACAGCTTATTTTTTATCTATAATGAATGAGTAAAGGTTTAAGGTTCCGCTTTATTATTATAACACAGTACAGGAATTGACTGTGAAATGCTGTTGTAGTCCCCTCAATGCTACACACACAAAATTTACAAACATTTATTTATTTATTTATTCATTTGTTCATTTAAATCAGTGCCACACACCAAACCATTTATAGTCTAAGCCTGTGGTTTCCAAACCTGTTCTAGCATATACCCCTTCAGAAGTTTAAATACAAACAGTTCCCCCACTTTATATTTCACCCATGGTCATCCACCCTGTTGGTGATGTGCAAAATATCAGAAATAAACAGAACAAAACATAAGTATAAATTGTTTGGTAGCACTTTCTATCATTCCCATATATATAATGAATTATAACAATGCTTAAAATTCTTATAGCTCTGTGTATTTATAGTTCCGCACATACATATTCATAATACTTCATAACAATAATAATAACACATTGTAAAGAATTTTATAATGACTCGTAAGATTATCATTAAGCATCCTAATAATTGTTGTTCACTCACTGACATAATCATTTTATAATACATTATAAGCACTGTTTTAATGCAGTATAATGTAATTCAAAGTTTCTCTAAAGTGGTCACTGGGTACTTTAACTGATGTAATAAAACTCCCTAATGAAATAACCCTAACCCTGCCTCTGGTCTTTAAGACAAATCACATAGGCTATACATTCAGAAATGACATATAATCATTTACCATAACTTTCATAAATGCACTCCTGCTCTTAGTCTTTTCTTTTCATGGTGTCAAGGTAAGTGTATTATAATGCACTATGATCCTTGCACAAAAACAAAACAACACAAAACAAACAAACAAAAAACAACAACATGGATGTCAAAGAAAGTGTTAACAATTATTTATTTACCATTAATAACAATGTATAAATCCTTTACAAATGGCATCTATTTAAATGATACAGATGTAGTAGTGAAATTAACTTGAATGAAGAGTTGTAGTGACAAGGCAGCCATGCACACACACACACACACACACACACACACACACACACACACACACACACACACATTATACCAAATTACTAAGCATTATGACAGTAATTAAATGGGTGTGCCAGGGGCTTGTGTGTGTATAAAAATGTGTGGAAGAGAGATACAGGATGCTTTTGTGACTAACATAGCAACAGTGCTGCATGACCACCGGTGCTCTGTGACAGCTGGGTCCATTTGAACTGACAGTCGTCTTCTGGAGCTCCATTGGCTGACGAAGTCATCGATCCTGGGAGCAGACCCGCCCATTGTCCCTGTCGCGGCATGGGAAAAAGCCTTTGAAGTAGCGAGGGCGGTGCTAAGAAAATTATGCCATGTGGTGCTCAAGAGCGGCGTTCGTATTGGACCACAGGCACACGGTTAACGCCCATTTCTGAAGGATACCCTCTCTGATTGGCTAATTCGGCCACCCCAGATTCGCCGTTTGCGCGTTCACAGTTTTCCTATTCTCTTCCGCGGGTTACGTCGAGCGCGTGAACTTAGTTCCATGACGGCGGAGGGGTCCCTGTAAAGCTTTGCGGAAATTGCGTAGCTAACGTGCGCAGCGACAAAGACAGCGAGCCCGAAACCTATGGGGAAGGAATAAAAAAAGAAATTCAGTATCGTCGCACTCTGTACTTAAAGACCATCATTTTGTGAAGAGGTCGCTGCCCCGGGGCCTCGGTAAAGACACTGAAATCTGACGCCGACGAGGGCGGATTTAGAGTGAGCGCAGAGCCGTTGAATTCGCTGAAGACTGTGGCAGCTAGCAGATTTTCCGTTGGACGGTCTGTAGGCTAGGGTATAGCGAGGGAGCCGCCATGGCAGTCGGATCATTGAGCCTCCACATCGGGATATGAAGAGGAGCTGCATGTGTCCCGAATTGTCAAGAAAACGCCGCATTTACATCGGCTCTCTTTAACATCTCATCTCAGCCTTCTTCATCTGTGTGAAACTGATTCCGCATCCAGACAGAAATCGCGATTGGTTTTAATCGAGGGGGCCACAGGGAGAGGCCAGATTCATGACTATTTTAGTCGGAGACGTGTCTTCAAAGGCCCGCTGAGAGAAAACCTGGAATATAATAAGGAATAAATGATGCTGTGATTGACCGTTGGTGGGACAGAAAGGGTAGTTTATTAGAGTGAAGGATCGTGGGATAAAGGGATCGCTTTCTGCCTTCTGTCTTCCCCTGTGTGAATTATAGTGTTATTCATTCACTGTCATCCTTTTTGGATGAGAAGGTTCGGCGAATCGATCAGCCCTGCCGTTTAGCAAGTCACCGTCTCCCGAGTCGAGAGAGAATCAAAGGGATTGGATCATGTCGGGTCGGCCCAGGACCACATCCTTCGCGGAGAGCTGCAAACCAGTGCCGCAGCCCTCGGCTTTCGGCAGCATGAAAGTCAGCAGTAAGTACAGCTCTGTAATTCTAGAGTAGCCTACCTTCTCTGCATGCACCAGGCCCAGTGTGGGCTACACATCCACCAGGCTGAAAATGTGTCAAGCGAGCATGACGTTAGCTCCTGGTAGCCTAGCCCTGTCCTGTCTGTCATATATGTGTGTCACTGGCTGAGATTGGCCGCTGCAAACTGATCACACACCGCTGCGCTCTGACGCGCCGCCCCGGGACCGACCGGTCAGCCTGACTGGGGTGAGCAGGCCGCACCGGGCAGGGCCAGGCCGGGCCAGAGGAGGGAAGTGTTGGCACTGGCCCAGGTCAAAAACCAAGCCTGGTCCTTTTACCGCAGATCCGGTGTGATTATTGTCCATTTGAATCCAGATTGGATCTCACAGCGGTATAGCACAAACCGTATGCCTAACAGAGTTAAAGCGATAGGGCCGGTCTATTACGCAACTGTCAAAGCGGAAGGTGCGCCCATAGTTGAAACTGACGTGATCCTGGAGAGAGCTCGTTTGCTGATCCTATAGTCGTGTACAGGCCGTGTCGAAACCAGACGTCGCGACGACTGGAAGGAGTGTGACACACACTGGTATCCTGTTCATGTAGTGGCATAGTGGCACCCTGCCCGAGCGAGGCTGGTTATAGACTGGCTGCAGAGATGAAGCACATGCGACTGTCTAGGCCTAAAGTTACCTGCAGAGCAAGGGAGCCTGGCTGTGTTGGTCCATATCACTGACACATATGAAGATAAAGATCTTAATGTCAGTGGTCCATACACATGTATGTTTTGATATCTGTGCTTTATGACCCCTGCTTTTCTTACAAGAGAAGCTGCAATGATTATTTGATTATGAATCAATAATTTTATTAATCACCAACTATTTCTGATAACTGATTACTCTGTTTGAGAAGTTTTTAAGAAAAAAAGGATTAAAACTATTTGATTTCAGCTTAAATGTGAATATTTACTGGTTGAATATCGTTGAGTTGTAGGCACAAGACGTCTTCTTGGGCTTTAGTAACCACTGATTGACATTATCCGCCATTTTCTGACATTTTATAGACCAAACAACTAATTGATTAACAAGCGAATAATAGACAGATTGATCAACAATGAAAATAATCATTGTCACACTCACTTTTCCACTGCCTGTTCAGTACAGAAAGTAGGGCAAGGCAATTTGGATGAAATCAAATACAACAATATTTTTGACTAAATGCCTTGATATGGATATTTACGCTATCTGAAATCTAAGATGATATCTAGTCTCATATCACAATATCCATATATTTCCTAACCAGCCTGGGAACTATTATTTTAATTAGCACTCAATCTGCAGATCATGTAATCAATAAAATGTCAAAAATTATGAAAAATGCTCTTCACAGGTTCTCAAAGCCCAAACTGACGTCTTCAAATTGCCTAGTTTGTCCAGTCAACAGTCCAAAACTTGATGACCCTTCATTTACTTTCTTTATATAAAAGAAAAGCATCAAATCCTCACATTTAAGAGGCTGGGATCAGCAAATGACATTTTTGCTTGAAAAATGACTGAAATTGATTATGATTGTCTTTTGATCAACTAACGATTACTTGACTAATAGTTTCAGCTCTGTTTTATGTTACATTTCCTCTTTGCAAGAGCGTATGTGTATTACAGCTTATAGTGTTGCAATGATTAATCAATTAGCCTAGTTGTCAACTATTAGATTAATCGATTCCAGCTTCATGTATGTGCATATTTTCTGGATTCTTTATTCTCCTATGACATAAACTGAATACATTTGGGTTGAGGACAAAACAAGACATTTAGGAAGTCGTCTTGGGCTTTTGGAAACACTGATTGACATTTTTCTCTATTTTCTTACATTTTATAGACCAAACAACTAATCATTTGTTGCAGCCGTAGCAGGCACTAGTAGTTTTTAATGCTAATATCCACATCATTAATGACTAATGATGACTGCTCTGGATGGAGACATCTAGCTACACCCCTTTCTTATCTTGCATGCAGGCACACATTTGGGTGTGTGTCTGTGTAAGAGGAAAAAATGAGGCTGTTAAGGAATGTTGGTGGTGCTTCAGGGCAATGATGTGATCATGATGTGTGTTAGTGGGGTGAGGCCTTAGGCTGAGGCTCTCCTCTGGGCTATGGCACTGGAAACCACTCAGTGGACTAGGACACACACATGCTGACACACACACAGGGAGATTCACTCCCGTCCCAAATCTAATACTTATCTTGCCCCAGATATGGGTGTTGAAGCGTTGGTGTGTTCCTGCCACTGTGTAACATTTGTGGTCCTGTTGCTTTCAAAAGAAAATGCTGTGTTTAAGAAATCTTGTGCTAGTCAGTCATTCAGCAAATGTCAGAACCAGAGGACTTGAAAGTCGTTGGCCTAATTGCTGTTCAGATGTAAGCTACTGAATTAGCACCAAATGCAAAGCTGACCATATGGGCTAACACCAGTGTTTCCCTTTGGTTTTTCACCCTGAAAATATTTTTCTCTAAGAGACTCATCTGGTAAGTCAATAAATCATTATCAGTCATTAAAAACTGAAGCAGGAGACACCCAATTAATTGAGTGTTAGCCTAAATAATTTGATTTCTTCTAGCAGGTGGTGTTCAGCCCCTTAGAGGAAAGGACTTGCTTGTGCAGATGTCCCCTGTGATAATCAGCCACTACATGAATGCAATGACCTCTCCAACTCTCTCCAAGAATGTAGCTGACTGTGAGATGTTGGTTAACCTCAAGAAAATATATGTATTTTGGGATAAGTCTGCTAATTTTCAATAATGGCTTTGATTGTCTTTTTGGCATTAGGATGATCGATTGTGTTCCAAAAATTGATACCTTGGGCTAATGACATTTACCATGGGCCTTCATTTGGTTCTCACAGCCATGAAGTCCAATAAAAATAAAACGTCTCAAAGAGCTGTACTAGATAACTATTTTTGTTCAGCCAGAGAATGTCTCTAATTAAATACTCAAAAACGAGGAAACCAGGAAAAACTTTGCCTGGTGAGCAGCTGTTATTGGATTAAATGTGGCATTTAGTTCTCTTAACAAATCCATGGAGTGAAGTCGATCATGTTTTAAAACAGTCCATTGTTATCATGGTAAAAATTGAGTTAAAAAGGTGGTTGAAATGAAAAGACTTCTCCTTCTATCTTGTGTCCAGCTGAGGAACAGCAGGTTTTAACAATAACCATGGCACTATGCTGGACCCCTGTAGCTCAGTTGGTAGAGCCTGCGCCGCATGTACTGAGGCTATCATTCCTCCAAGTGAATCAAATCAAATTCCAAGTGAAGAAAATTTGCGACTTCCAGTTTAACAATCTATGAAAACAGCAAACAGTACTCGTTGCTGGCTAGCCACTGATACGTTTGGGCTGCTAAAGTATGGGTTTACTCAGCCTACCGAAACTGCTAACCTGATTCTTACAGAAGAATCAGAAACACAAAAGACAGGCTATGAAACGATGAAATGGCAATGAAAATTTAGGAGTAAATGGAAGCGGGAGTTCAAGTGGCTAGAATATGACACATCTGAGGATGTAATGTACTGCGATGTGTGCTGCCAGTTTCCTCAACTACCCTCGAGGTCTGGCTCTTTTTCATCAGTAACTGTCTTCAAGAAACACCACATCATATGTCATGGGAGAAGTGAACAAGTGTCGCAGCTAAGGAAGGATGTGTAAAGTAGTGTTAATTTTCCTTTTCTCTTTTGTTTTTACATAAATTTACATTTGGGTCAAAAAAAGTACTTTGGCCACAAAATTTAGGGGCTTGGTGGCCCGTGGGGCCAGTTCTTAAAGACATTAGCGTCTATCCCTTAACAAGTTTCAGGAACTTGGACTTTATATCTGCAGTGCTGGCTGGCACAGATCCTCTGAGTTTGAGGATAGACACGTGAACAGAGTGGAAGCATTTATACTTGATGGCCAAACCTACAATGTAAAACTGGGTGAGGCAACCCCTTGATATAATATGAATAATCAAATATGAGATAATGGATTTGGCTATTGTAATTCTTCTTCTGATTCTTATTTTCAGTACTATGAAAACATTTTTTCTGTCAAGGAAAGCAAGGATTGCTTTTGTAAAAAATAATGTTTTTCCTATCAACAAGTGACTTCAGGAACTTGTATAGACTAAAAAAACACTAAAATCAAACTCATCTTCAGGAACTTACTCTTTGCACTGTCAGCTGTGTCATGATTGTACTTTGGACTGAATTTGTACAACACCGTGTCACCTTAGACTTGTTTTCTCTTCCTCTCCTTTATATCATCTGCCATTACCCTGACTTTCACTGTCCCAATACACACAAACACACTCATATGCTCATGTGTGTGAATAACTTGGCTGATTATCTCAAGCAGCTGTAGCCAGTGTGTATGATCCCTAAGAGAATGCTCTTACCCCTCCTACACAGGCAGACAGGAACACACACTTGCACACACACACACACAAGCACTCTTTGGTTTTGTTTTTTGGGGTGAGGCAGCTGGCCAAGAACAACGAGCGGCCTGTTTAGCATTTCAAAGCTGCAGCGGCTCTCTCTCTTTCCCCCCCTTTCCTTTCTGTCCCTCTCTCACATTTTGCAAGTGATGATGGGAACAAAATGAACTAATTAGACTCTCTGATTCCAAATGAAACAGAAAGGACTTGCAGACAAGATGGACTTTAAACAGGTTTAAAAGAGAGCTGAGGTTTAAGGGAAAAAGAAGATGATCATTCTCTGGGTAGTCCACTGGCTATATGCAGAGTGGTAGCAGGACTGGGACGCCATGGCTCTGCAGGCTGCGCACCACTCTGATATCTAAAATCTATCCACCCCCATCGTGTCTGGTCAGAAACCTCACTGATGTCTTGATCTAAGCATTGCTTAGCAGTCTTTGTGTCAGCAGTGACATTCCTGTGACTAGATCTTCCAGTAATGTAGTGAATTATCTCATCAGCCTTGCAACAGTGGTGGAACACTTTGCATGAGTGTGTATGTGTACCTGTTCACTTAACACAGTGTGTGCATGCCATTGCTCTTGGCACAGTCCGTTTTGTCATCTAGGAATTCGGCAAATCTCTTCAATACATTCCTCACAAATGTCAGTTTGTCGTGCAGTGCACAGCCGACGTGCTGAAACCATTCTGCTTACATTCTCTGCATTTTATATGTTAAGAGCCATTAATATGTCCAGCATTCTGACACTGTCTTGACAGCTTGAAATGATTGAAAGTACCGAAAATGTCTACTGAAGTAGAAGTTTTGTTACATTACTGAAATATTACTCACCTACAAGTAAAAGTCCTAGTGTTAAAGGAGAAATGTGTAAATCCCTTGTGTTCAAAAATGAGTACTGCAGTCCAAATAGAGAACTGGAGCCATAGACAGTATATTAAATAGGTTGAATCCCTTTTTAATACACATTCAGTTGCTAGTTGTTTTCCCCGCCCCCTCCTCCCAGACTCAAAGCGCAGGCAGTTTGCCTCCAGGTTGTAGGGACAGTGGCCAGCGGTGCAAGATAAGTGCAACATAATATTTTGACACTGACAAGCGATGGCGAGTCCTCCACTGTAAGTTGAACAGCTGTTAACAACTGTCAGTTGTCTGTCACTGTAAAGCTGAGCCCATTATCTTGGAAGCAAAAGCCCTTTGCTTTGAAAACACACGCTCTAGAGTTTGAGTTCAGTGACTGTCTGCCTTACTGCCTGGCATCTTTACATTTTGCTCAATTTAACAGTTATAAACATTTACGCCTTCTAAAAGATTAATTATTTCTTATCACACATGAAGAGACAGTAACCCATTCTGCAAACACTCTAAATGTGATACAGACAAAACAAACAAACAGTTGTTTTAGCCTGAAATGGAAAGTTTACTCAAAGGAGAACATACTGAAGTGACCATTTCAATTTAGCATGATTCCTTAATCTCTGATGACATAGCATGGGCATTTAAAGATTTTGTATAGTAAACATATTACATATTTCTTTTTTGAGTAAAAGTACAAAGTATTCTTCTCAAAAACTACTTTTGAAGCCTTGATATAATACATTATCATTATTAGGCATTCAATCGAAAGTGGTTTCTGTTTCTACAAATCATCAGTCGAAATTAAGCTGGTATTATACTTTCCACATCCACTAGTGTGTAAAGGTCTGCTAGGGTCCTTATAGTGTAGATTTTGTCAGCAGAGGGTGTAAGCAAAGGCTTTGTACAGACATTTGTTTCTCATCAAATTTCTGTAACCATGCAGACTTGTCCATGTGGCCACTACAGATGCAGATTTATTGTGCATGTGTTGAACTGATCCTCCAAGCCGACTCCAGAAAGTAATATAAACAAAACTAGTAGGCATCTGTGGTTTTCATAGGATAGCCTTATTGGCTACAAACATAAAGGTGAAAGGTTTGAATGTTCATGCAAATTGTGAAGTAGACTACGAAGTGCAGTGCATACTTAAATAACGGTAAAATTACAGTCTTGAAAAATACAAAAAACGATTACAGTAATTTGAGTAGTTGTAATTCATTACTTCAACCTCTGGTAATATCACAGTCATCAGCCTCAGTGTTCGAGGCCACAGTGTGTGTGTGATATTATCTAATTTTGATAGCCTAGCAGTTAATATATGCTGTGCATATGATTGTATGTGTTTGCCAAATTTCAGAGAGTAATGAACACATGGACAGTTTGGCAGGTGCACATTCTGTGACATTCAATCGTAGTGATTCGATGTGAATGGTGTGAAAATGATCCCTCATTTTGTAGTAAATACATGAATAATATTACAACTATAACCGGATAGCGTCACATAGATTAACACTAAGTTTTTATCCCTAGAATACCTCGGAAGTGGGTGGCTCCTGTCAGGGGAATCGAGTAGCTGTTACATTATAGTTATGCTAGAATGCAAATACATAAGCTCCAAAGGGGAAAATAACACCCATACAGTTAACGGCCTTCTGCATGTAAAAGAAAAGTGTTCTCTTGTTCAGAACCTCGCCATTCTAATGACTGACTGACTTTGAGTTGCATTATTAAGATATCCTATCAAGCTGGGTATCAATCTGAAGGATATTTTTTTTTTAGTGTACTGTAGTTTGCTACACCCACCCAGTCAAACTTACTAATATGGTTAGATTATATGGGCATATGTCTTGAACAGTGGACATACTGAATGCATGCCAGAATGTCAGTGTTTCAGTCTGCTTTTAGAAATTTATGGGTTCATAGAAGGCTCAAAAAATATTAGAATTTTTGAAATGATGTTCAGAAGTAATTTCAAATCCTGTGATTGTATGTCATTCCTTGTAAACCTTTGTGTAAAATGTAAAATGCAATTTTGAGAATGTGTAGAAAAAAATTGCTCACAAAAAACAGTCATTCATTTCAAAAGTTCAGAATTTTCACTCTCATTCTAGGTTGTAGGTTTTGTTTCAACATTGGGTTGGGTAGTCTGTATTTGGTGAAATGACAATGAATTTGATACATTTTGCTCATCTTGTTTTGTAACATCTTTTGTAGAGAAACATGCTTAGCCCTGCATGTGTCCTGCAACTGCTCAACACTGGTGCTGTTTTGGCCCCATTGTGTACATGTTAGCCATATTCAGTTGTGGCCTGAACTAGTCTGGTGACCTGAATTGACTATTGATGCCTCTGGCTAAAAGTTGCAGCAGCACTCTTGCCTGTCGCACTCTGTAGCTGACTTATACAGCATATGTACATGTAATAATGCCTTGTCATTTGCTACAATAATTATATTCTCGTGGGAGGCTGATTGACGGCAGAACTATGGCAGTGCTGCCAGCACCATCTCCAAGGTGTTTGTGCTTTGGGCTGTCATTTAAAATTTTGTTTCATTATATTTTTAACAGGGGGTAAGGGGCATTTGTAACACTTATTTTTCTGATGGCTCTCATGGGGATAATTTATGTTAATGGAAAGGTGCCTCGAGACTCGTTGTCATTGGTTGTGACTTGGACAACCTACCAGTATGAAATGGAGGAAAATCTGTCTATCAAGTAAATTTACATACAACAGCAACACAAATACACACATGCACACACACACACCGGTGAGAGGATCGTTGAGGAGAAACTGCTGACTTCTGTACAACATATCTAACACAGCTCGTGCTGCAGTATAAACTTTGACAAAAGCAACATGAAAAAATGTTATCGGCATCAAACCTGCTACTTTCTGCATTTAATCAGCTTCAAATGAGGCCAAATGGTCACAGTTTCTCTCGACTGTCCCTCAATATTATGACGCTAGTCCAACATCGCCCCAGCCTGTCAGAGTAACTACACTAGCTGCACAACATGCTAACCTACAAGATAAACAGTAAAACAGCATGCAAAATGCAAAACTTACAGCTTCAAAGTTTGAAGTGGGGTCACAGACAGCTTGTATTAATCCATCCTTGAGCTTGAACTGTTACTGGCCCTAGTATTGCTTGTCAAATATTTGAAGCATTTAGGCTAATACACATTGAAGTGTAAAACAAGAAGGGTCTAGCCTCATGAAAATTGCAGTTATTGTGACAGTCCGTAGTGTTTGGTTTGTCTGCTCTGGGCTGCTGTAGAAACATGGCGATGCAACATGGCGACCTCCGTGAAGAGGACCCACGCCCTCTGTAGATATGAGTGGCTAATTCTAAGATAATCAAAGCCCAGCAATGCTTATTTTATAGTCTAATGAAAATATACTCACAGATATTATATTCCATTTCTGCCATATTCTGCCAGTAAGCCTCGTAAATCTTAAACACTGGACCTTTGAAATTCAAAATAGGCCAGTACAATCTGATCGGTCATTCCTTATTTGCTCCAGTGCGAGATCTCACTCTTGAGTTGTATGTGATTTTGTCTGTGTGTGTGTGCGACTGTGCACAGACTTTTCTCACGGTTTGAGGAAGTGCAGAGGCGTCATAGAAGTGGCCCTGCTGGAATATGTAGGCAGACTCATATTCCTGTCTCTTTCTTTTTCTCTCACACACTCTCTTGGAAAGTCTATTTCTGTCGTTACAGAATCTGTCTTCAGTTTCTTTTTCTAGACTCTGTCCTGGAGAGCAAAGGCACAGACCCCTTACCCCCTCTCCCCCCTCCTCCCTTTCCCTTTGATCGTAATCACATCTTCAGTAATTGGACCACTCGCTGGTCACACAGTGGCAAAAGGAAACACACATGAACTGGAACACACACACATATAAATAGAATTATTTTATGTCTGGGTTGGACCAGAGGGGTTGGAGGGGTTTTTTGCTTGTGTGTGTGTCTGTGTAGGCACGATTTGCGTCAAAATCAATAACCCTGCTGGAAAGGGTTAAAGCCCAGCTAGCCAATGAGTATGAGAATGTATAAGACCAGCAAGCTTTTGCTCTCTGTCTGACTGTCTCTGTCAAAACTTCAACTTTCTTGTGTTGAAAGAAGTCAGGTCATATAGAGTTAATTAATTCATAATTTTCTTCATTTAAAAGTCAAACACAGACTAGTAGCATGCTGGTAGTTCGCCAGAGTTTGGCATTAGATGGTTACTTCCTCCTCTTATGAATAGGATAGGACACAGTGGCAGTGAAGTTTCTATTAAATAACACCATGATCTGGAACAGTCACGGTTATTAAGCAGCACTAATCCACCCATCAACATGATTTTGTACCCACTGTGAGCTGGTGACAAATGAGTTCCACTGTCTGAGCAACTGTACCTAAAATTAGACAAATTTAACAAAGATATTTTGAATCTTTTAGTTGCGTGGGTCTTTTGGCTCACGCACAACCTGTTTCTGCTGCAGCATGTGTGAAAGAGGAATATGCTAATAAGACTAATAAGTAGGTATAATGGCAAGAGTGATAGGTGGTAGGATTTGGTTGACTGAAAGTTTTGAAGGTTCTTTCAGAGATTGGAAGTAAGGAGCAGGCGCACACATTTGCAGCACGCGACACGCACTCTCACCGGGTTGTCCTTTAACTTCCAGCTAATGTGAATTTTGCCCCTTGACACTTCTGTAGGGGAGGAGGAGGAGGAGAAGAGGCAGGCAGAGGGAGAGGGAGAGGACCCACTTAAACAGGAAAAAGCCTCCACGTTGTGGTCCCAGGGGAACAGAGCCAGCTCCTGACTGACTGGAGAGGAGGAAGGCATAAAGGGGAGGAGGGGCACATGAAAGCAGATTCCGATCTATAGTGCATTAGCATCTGATACAGAGTCTTGTTAGCTTATGACTTTTCACTGATATTAATCAGAGGTATTGCATTGGTCAGTCCGCACACTATTTTACTGTATGCTAATCCCTGTTTTGATGCATTGCTTTGTACA
>JAJHUR010075247.1:0-11695 GCA_027495735.1 Lutjanus campechanus | reverse complement strand
GTCATAAGAGAGAGCATGCTGGTCACTGCTGTTAGTGATCAAATTGTTATTTAGCTTCCCCAGTCTGCGTCAGTCTGTCTCAGTAAGACAAGACTTACCTTGTATTTACCTTGTGACTTCATGATTTATCAAGAAGAATTACATCAAGTCTGTCATTGGTACACAAAGAGAAGCAATTTCGCCTATTTAGGAATGACCAAAGTGTTCTCTGGACTTCCTTGGTTAGTTTTGGAGATCTTGCAGCCCTTGACCCAATATGAGGAGGTATGACCCAACAATTTTAACTGAGTTGCACACACAGCATCATGTTTCACTGACCAACTCAAAGCACAGTGAAGAAAAACATATTATCTCATTGTAAATTAGGATTCTGGCAGTTTGTGTGTGTAGAGCTGCAGAGCTCGTCCAACCAAACTAAAAAAAATTCCTCTGCAGGCCACAGCTTGACATTTCCATGGTAACCACAAAAATGCACCCCCTGTCACCAGGAAATCAATTGCAACACAGTTCAGGTCCCTGTAGTGTTATTGTGTATCTGGTCACGGCCTCCAATTAGTGGTTGCACAGGTTTATATTTTGCTTTGTGTTAGGAGGCAAAACAACAGGAAACTTTTGTTTGTTGTAGGCTAAAGGAAAAACATAGCGAAAGAGAGATGATAGACAGACAGACAAACAAGGAGAAAAGCAAAATGCTGAGTTTTATCTGTTTCTGCTTAAAATCAAATTGTGAGTGAATTAAAGATACTATAAGTAACTTTTATATTTTGTTGATTGTGTTTCCACAGCCATAACCACAAAATACAGTAAGAATAACTATCTAGACATAGACAATCTTCTCATGAATGATCTTGAGGTCATATAGTGGCATCAGTATTAAAATGAGACTGTTTCATAACCAAACTTTAAACTTAAAAACTTTAAATAGGATATTAAAGGTGCAGTAAGCGATTCTGGTCAAAGCTATGATAGTTGATTGTTGACAGAGCTGTGAAATAAGTATTGATATTATACTGATATCGTGATGTGAGACTAGATATCATTTTATATATCATATACCCCAAATTTGACCAGTCATATTGCCCTGCACTGATTGTTGACTCTCTTTCTAGGTCATTAAATATGCTTTGGGTTGGTGGCTCAGAAAGAGCCATGAAGTTGGAGCTGTACTTGGTCCTTTAAGCAGGAAAAAAAATGCCAGCCTGGTTGCAAACTTTCTCAAATAATAGCAAAACAGTACTTTAAATGTGATTCATTTTCAGGCAAGAAAAAGGCAGTGCAAAGGCAAATTTTGATTTAGTTTGACAGTTTTATCTGATTTCACGAGCTTGATGCTTTGCATTTGAGGCACATGACTTTTCAAACGCGGACCAGTGTTGCTTCTTTGACAGTAATTGTATCAAACCCACCCCATATTGAATAAACAGTTGTGACTGGCCCGAAGAGATCCGGGACGTGTAGAAAATTGTCTCAGCTGGAGGGTAGCCAGACGCCACCCTCATGAAACATCAGATTCGTCTGGTTCCCAGGCTACAGAATCGCTTACTGTAGCTTTGAAGTGAATGTTGTATCATGATGTCTTTATAATCTTTAAAAATACAGGCTGCAGATTGTTTGGTCAATGAGTGGGATATTATGAACATTCAACCCTTTAACAAATACTGCCCTTGAAAGGTTTTGTTGAGATAATGTCAGCGAAATAGTGATTCTATGGCTGCGTTGATTAATCTGTTGAATATTTACCCAATAAAACAAATGTTTTATTTCTATTAAACATCCAAAAATAGCTAAGTATGCCCCTCAAAGTTTCAATTAGCACAGAGTGACTTCTTCAAGGCATTTGTTTTTCCTTACCAACACTCCAAACCCCAAAGATATTCAATGTACAATGACAGAAAAGCAAAAAAGCAACAAATCCTCACATTTGACATCCAGTGAATGTTTTCCATTATAGCGCGACAAATGTTAAACTATTTCTCTATAATCAACATTAATTCTCTGTCAATCAAGATTTCATTTTTGGCATCCATTGAATCGTGTATGTGTTCATGTGTAAGTCAGTGAGCTGTTTTGTGGTGTCTGCTGCAGCTTTAAATTAATTTCTCTTTACCACTAGAGGGCAGATTAGTGCTGCTGTTCCCTCATTCCTCCCTGTTTCCACCCTATCAATCTGAAGTAGCCCCATGCTGGATTACTCTCCCTTATCTCATAATTTATTACACGTCCTCATCCATTAAACATGGAGGCACTTCCCCTGTCATACAGAGGTCACAGTACACTACCGTATCTCATCCCAGCATTTATAATACATAGGATTTCCCCACATGCATTATGCATCACAAACACACATGTTCTTTGTTTGGGTGGTGTAGTCCTCATCTCTTTGTTCTGTTAAATTGTGAGGAAACGGTCTTTAAATATTAGAGTTTAACCGTAAACATATATGAGTGAGCAGGATTTGACTCATCAGGGGTCTCACTGTGACTCACTTGAGTTATACTGTTGTATAGGCATGAATCACTTTCACATACAAAGGTAAGGTTACCGTGACTGTACCATGACCTGCCTGACACACAGATCCTATACACTCACACACACGCACACACTGAGTCAGGACCCCGTATGTCAGTTATCCGTTTCCTGTCCTTTTTTAGCCGACGGGGCCTCTTCTCGTCTGATGAGTACCACTTACATCTGGAACCAGACCCGTCCCAGTATCCCCACACACTCTCACTCACACACACACACACACACACTCGTCATTCTCACTGGGAAACAGCGGGAAGGAGGATGATGAGGAGGTCATTCGCCTGAGTGTGTGTGAACGTAAACACTAATGAGGCGTGGTCCAGTGTAGGTTGTGGATTTAAACTTTGGAAACTCTCACAGTTTTAGAGGCCAGGACTTTTAATACAGATAAGGGATTTATTGACCATAATGGTTAATGTGAAAGAGGTAACCAAAAATGATCAAATCTGCAGCTCTACAGACATGTTTAAGTCTCCCTTAGTTCATTGTTTTGATGTTATGGTCCATGGTACAGCTCAGTCTCACCTCTCGCATCACCCAGCAGCAAGCAAATAAGCTCTGATAAAACTATCTCCTGAGCACCAAACAGCAAGCCAACAAAGTTGACAAAAACAAAACATCTAGAAAAGTTAAGACCAGGATGTCTTCCTCATGAGTTTGTGGAGACCAAACAGACACACTAATCCAGACACACGGGACTCCAGTGGGACTATAATGTTGTTACATGTCTGCAAAAGGTGTCAATCTGGAATACTGCTTCTGTGGTGATACACATAAACATCATTTAGATTAGTGCGAACCTGTGCATTAAGGAAGCTGAGTGGTTTATCTAACATGATGTTGAGATATTCAGTCATCTTGGGCTTTGGGAAACACTGATCAACATTAACTAACATTAATCAATTAATTGAGAAAATAACTGACAGATTTATCAACAATTAAAATAATCATGAAGATAATCAGTAGTTGCAGCCCTAATACTGCCACAAACAATCTACCAGCAGAGCAAAAGTAAATAAATTCCTCTTTGAGGCATTTAGTTTGTTGTCCATCTTGTCTCTATCTTTTCCATTTATATTAATTAACCCAGATTCTAATTGTAATCAGAAGGAAGGGCAACTGTATCACCTCATCTGTATCAAAGCCTACACTTGCCTCCCATATCCAAATGGTTGGATGCCTGTGATTAACGCAAACAATATAGTCCCATTTTCATAAATAGAGAGAGACAAGCAAGCTGTCCACTGTCCAGAGAAGAATTCATACCACAAAGCAAAGCAGGGTAAATGCTTTGGCATTAGCTTGTTTCTCGTTAGTGTGTAAGTGCTCGAAATGAGCAAGTGCTCAAAATCAGCAGGGGCTCACAATTAGCACCAGGCATCATCCAAATGCTGGTAAGATTAACTTCACTCACCAGCCAGAAAAAACAATGGTTATCTGTTGAGTGGCTGGTAAAATTTGAATATTCACTAGCCATTTGGCCAGTGGACAGAAAAGTAAATTTTGCACCCTGGTCTTGAATTGCCTCTGACAAAAGATTGTGGGAAAGATATTGTGTCCAGAGAGGAGTAATGGCTCTATATTTGTGTCTGATTTTATTGCAAACCTGCACAAAATATAAAGTCTACCTACAGTTGCTGTCTCAGCCTCATCTGGGCTTGATAGTCAGTATTGATTGTCATTGATGTCCTTCGAGTGGTGATAATGGGCTCAACATGCACACACACACGTGTCAACGATTGGATGAGCGTGCAGCTTGTTTTCTGCCCTGCTGGGCGGCAGACGCTTTTGTTTCTGGATGGGAGAGCTCCCATCCTCAACGACCTCCCATCAGTAAACGCTCGGTCGCCATGGTTACGCTGTGAGACAAGCTGGTTCACTGCACTAAATGTCTGAATTATGAAAACATTTGTTTGGAGCGAGACACACACACACACACACTCACACTCACTCACACGTACACTAAGCTCCCTGAAGCTTTTCATAGTCTGCTGGTTTAAGTGTTTTGACTTTGTGCTGTCTGCTTTCTAGAAAAGCAGAAGTGAGCTGGTTAGTGTTAATCCGGCACAGTACAGGGAACTGAAACAGAAAGGGGAACGCTTTAATGGAGAAGTAATCTGTTTTGAACACAAAAGACGCCTGGAATAAGCTTTGATGTCATCAGCCTCATGCCTGCCACTAAATGTCTGGTGTTATTCAGACACTGGAGGTCATTATGTGGCCTTTAACTGATGGTTATCTGACCGTATCGATGGCTGAGCACTTCTAATTAGGTGCAACTCCTAGACCTTGTCATTGCCTTTAAACCCTCACTCCACTGGGACAGGGTGGTTACTGACAACCACACTTATATGCATGTGTGTGTGTGTCAAACTCAGTCCTGCTGTACTCTGACCCCATCTACTGGCCAAACACTAGAACAAGCTCACACACACACAGAGCCAAGTACAGCCTGACACATCTGATTAATGAATCCCTCCTCCCACATCTGGATCTGATTTACATTACAGGTGATGGATCCGCTCACTCACTCTCTCCTTCTCCCTCGTGCACACACATTTACACACGCACCTCCTCCTGGTGTGATCCTCAGTGGACACACCCAGGGCTTCCCTCTTGCTAAGAGCCAGATCTTTACACTATGACTCATGCTGTGGTTCAGTTACAGACCCTCCTCCCCCAAAAAAACAGCCCAGCACTCTCCCCCCTTCCCTAGACGCTAGTCACAACATTGGCTGAGATCAAAATGAACTCTTATGAAATATGGCGGGAGAAGAGAGCAGAAAAGTGCAGTTTTTGCCTTTTTGAACCTGAGGCCCACATCTTTCAACCTTTATCTTAACTCAGAATGGGGTTACAAGTTCAGTGCATTTCCTTACCAGATAGTTGGAAATGTTAATAATCAATAACCATTAGTAATTAATAAGATGCAACTTACACTTCTAGCAGCATGTTAATTCATGAAGCAGAAATAATTTAAACAAACAGAGTGGTAAAACAATAAGGCTCTCTGCTCTTGTGTGTCTGAAAGCCTGTGAGCTCTGGAGAAATAACACACCTAACGTACAGCATTGGTTAATACATTTGTATTTGGTCAAATTCTTAACAGCAATACATTGAGGTGGAGGCGTCATTTACAATGCAGCGGAGTAAAAAACAAATTAAAGCTCCAAGACACAAAGAAAAACAAATATGGGACTTAAATAAGAGTGACAATAAAAAGCCAAAATAATAAAAACCACTATGAATAAATAAAAACAAATCAAATTTAAAACAAATGAATCAACTAAAATAAGCACACCTGGAAGTAAAATATAACAAATTTAAAGATTTCAATTGTACGAAGTATAAAAATTAGGTTAATTTTAGATTGTTCTGCACACATACAGTACATAAAGTACAAGTTATCTGATGCACAGGTGATTAAATGCTTT
Organism: Lutjanus campechanus; assembly: GCA_027495735.1. Taxonomy (NCBI): domain Eukaryota; kingdom Metazoa; phylum Chordata; class Actinopteri; order Lutjaniformes; family Lutjanidae; genus Lutjanus; species Lutjanus campechanus. The sequence continues at coordinate 5,735 of JAJHUR010075247.1, read as the reverse complement.
TTTTTATGTGTTTGTATATTGCTGCGTGTCATCATAGCAGTTGTTGCCCCTCGATTGATCTGAAGAGGTTAAAAGCAAAATTTGTCTGCTAACAAATGAACGTGACTCTGGAGTGACCTTTTTCAGATTTCAGGATATGGGGACAGAAAACAATATACTGTATGTGTAATGGAGAAGCTTTAGATTATAGTGATTTCTTTTCCCGCTGCAGCAAAATATGGGGGTTTCTGGTCTAAATATCTATTTTTCCAAGTGGCCATTGGTTCCATACCATTTCCATATGTTATGGAAATCAATTGGCATAGTTATCCTTGAAAGCTGTGTAATGCATCACAGCAACTGTCAAGTCTGGATTCATTTTTGTCAAAGTTGTTTCACTGTGGTGAGTAACAGTGCAGTTTTCAGATGAACCTGGGTTTAGACTGTATTACTGTGTTACAATTCTGAAGATATATGAAGCAAATTAATGGAGACCTAATGTTTACTGTGAAGGATCAAACAAGTTTGAAGAGTTGGCCTGTTGATTTTTATACCATACAGACATGAATAGTTGTCAAAAAAGTAAGAAAACACACTGAATATCAGAAATTCTACAGCGTGCATTGGAAAATGGTCAGCAGTGTTATCAACTAAAGCATGATTTGTAGTTAAGGAACTAAAAGCAGTAAAAAAAAAAAATACTGGTACTTTCCTTTTTTAAGTAGAATCTAGCAGTGAGGTGTAGATTGCAAACAACTACATACTGCTGTATTTCCCCTTCTCAGCGTAGCATAGCTTCTCAGCGGAGAACCTATGGTGGCTGTGAAATTTGCGCAAAAGGATGCATCTAGTGTTGGTGTTTGGTTTGTCCATTCTGGGCTACTATAGAAAAATGTCGGTACAACATGGCGGCCTTGTTGTGCCACAGCAATTCTTTTTCAGGTTTTTTAGGTAATTGTACTCTAATGAAAATATGCCTAATGAATATTATACTCCATTCTGCCATATTCTGCCAGTAGATACCCCTAAATCTTACACATTGGACCTTTAATTCAATATTTTGAGAAAAAAATTAACTGCCAACTAGCTGGAACATTTATTGATCACTGCAGTCATTTTTCAGCCAAATATTTCTGGTTCCAGCTTCTTAAATGTAAGTATTTACTGCTTTATGCTTTATGCTTTGTCATTTATGATAGTATAAGAAGAGCCTTTGGACTAAAAGAAGAGGTTTTGAGCTGTTGGTCAGCAATAGAAGCAATTTGAAGATTTCACTTTGTGGACTTTGTGATGAACATTTCTCACAATTTTGTGACATCTTTTGCGAAATGATTAATCAGTGAATCATGAAAATAATTGGCAGATCAATCGTTAATGAAAATAATCGTTAGTTCCAGCCATATTCTCCGCTGAATGGTATCAAAAAAGTGTAAATTCTGCCTTTCTCATCATGTCTTTCTCCTTATCTGTGTGACATTGTGTGTCAGAGACGATTCACATGAAAAGTTGATGAGGGGCAGATTGAGGAGGGGTTCAGGAGGGTGATGGGCCATGTGTTGTTCTTGTCATCCACTACCTGCTCCTCTCTGGGCCTCTCTGGCTCTGTGCGGCACTCGTTTGGCTCTATCTGCTCAGTGCGGCGTGTAATCAATTACTTTTCCTGTCATTATGGAGGGAACTTGAGTGAAGGAGGAGTGCGCTCTTTCTTTGTTCCAGCACGTGTGGGCAAAACACTCGAGAGAACACCCATGGAGAACCCACACACACAGACACACACACTCAGCCATTCACCATGATCACATGAGCATATATGAGCAGTCATATGAAGATTATGTTGTCAGTCTGTATTGTAGTCTATGTGCAGGCTTTTATGTTTCATTTTGAGTTACTAAAGCATGAAAGCCATACTTATACTATAAGATAATTGCACCTAGTAGCTGAACTTGCATTTAAATGTATTGTTTTATCTGCCTGGCCATTTTTCTCAGGGATGATGTAACCGGCTCCAGCTGTAACAGCAGGACGCCGCTCACAAACAATAATGACATTAATCTGTTTGTCTGCTAAAGTGGCACAAATACACACACTACCCACACATGCTGCTCATATACACATACAGTGGCAGACACACACAGATACACAAACACATTAAAAGATTTAACAGAGAGTAACATATGGGGCTGCAGGGGGATTTGTGGTCCTCGAAACCCCCTGACACCTCCTATTTCAGTGAGAACAATGTCCTCGTGTAGCTTCTTTATTATCCTCTTGTGTTTGTTGAGGCTGTTTGAACAACACGGTTTCATTATTAACCTACTTAAAAAAGAAATCTGCAATATATTTACTGTAATAAATCATAAAATGACTGTGATTTGTCATCAGAAATTAAGTAAACATGGAAATGAAACACTCACCTACAGCCGTGGTGTCCTCATTTTAAAGTTGTATTCTGGTCTGTTACTTGTTGTTTTTGTTTGACTGTTGCACATTTATTAGAGTTTAAATTAAAGCTGAATATTTGACAAAATGAGTAAATGTCTGATATAATTAATAATCTTTCAGAAGGACTAGATGTTTACAACAGTAAAATTGAGCAATTTGTTAATGGAATCTGAACTTTCGCTGAACTCCAACCCCAGAGTGTGTATTTTCAGAGCAGTGGGCTTTTGTTTTCAGGATAACCGGCTTAACTTTACATCAACAGAAAACTGACAGTTATAAACAGCTGATCAACTTACAGTGTAGGACTTGTCATTACTTGTTATTGTGAAACTACAATGTTACACTCCGCTTGCGGTCCTGTAGCCTGCCTGAGCTTTCCCAAGTCTGGGAAGGAGACTGCATATATTAAATAAGGATTCAACCTATTTAATATACCGGTTATGGCTCTAACTCACTATTAGATTAGATTAGATTAGATTAGATTAGACTGGACATGCAATTGCTATATACTGCTCCTTTAATTCATCATTACACTGCATAGTTTAGTCAAAACAAAAAGAAAAAGTGAATGAGACTTTCTTGTAACTGTCAGTTCATCCATGGCGGCTTTCACTATTGCAAAAGAAAACATTTGCTGTTCTTCTTTTCTTTTCCTCACTCTCTTCACTGTCCATGTCTGTCTGGCCTCACACACAAACACACACACACACCTACAGTTACACTCATACTCCAGTGTTAATGTCCAAGCTTTCTACAGTCAGTTGTTACAAGAATGCTTGATTTATGTCAAAGATATGTTTAGTTTGACTACGGGCCATTTCATTATTGTGAAACATACTGATATTGAGCAACAAACACATGTTCTGGATCGGAGCTTGGGAACTATACTTAAAGTTCTCTGAGAGATTTTCCCACATCCTGCTTTGGATTGAAAGAAAAGTTTGGGAAAATCAAGAAAGTTAATCTTTTCTCTGCCTCCTTGCTGCCTTTTCCTTGAACTTCTACAGCATATGTCTCCTATTCCCGACTATACTCTCTCTCTCTTGGAGGCCCTGTCATTCAGTTTTATCCAACCAAACGCCAAAACCACTGTCACAGCTACTGTTGCTCAGATGCACCCCCCCTTACTGAGGCCTGGTAAATCTCTATGGAGACGCTACGGCATAATCCTCGCTAATCCCTGGCTTCCTCTTATGGCAGGGTCGGAAAAGAATAAGAGAACTCAGGGACCTGGTCAGCAGACTGCAAGGACAAGGGGGCAGGGATAGGGGGGATATGGTGGCCGTGGTGTGTGTGTGTATGTGTGTGTGCATGTGGAGGACCCCCACATAGTTCAGAGGGATGAGTTACCATGTCAACAATATGAGCGTGCAAAGGAAATAAACGGTGTGTGTGAGTGGACTCGGCTTCTTGGCTTACAAAGGTTAAAATGTCACGACTTCTGCCAGATGACCAATTTCACCTCATTTCCTTTAAGGAAAGAGAGCGATCCACTCTTCCTGGAGATGTTTACAGAATTCACTTTATTTTATTTTCTTATGATGTAATCACACCTGACCTATAGAAGAGATAAAAAGGAGGAAATGACCTGAAAACAACAACTGATGGTGAACATGATGCTAAACCAACAAGCTTTGATATAAACCATATAGACTGACTCATTCAGTCAACAAAGACTTGGAAGGAAGGCTTCATGTTGAATTTGTTATTAGACTTTTTAAGACTACAGCAAAGAAATATGAATGAATAAAAAAAGATTGGTTTTGCAAAATCCTAGAGACGCAAGAACAAAGCAAAAGTAATAAAGTTATAGTAAGGCCCACTCCTCCAGACTGAAATATCTTATCAACTATTGGGTGGATAAGAGGAAGTGACTGATGACTGTGGTGAGCCTCCGACCTTTTCTCTAGAATCTGGTACAGATTCACATTTATGGTGCCAAGTTAAATATCTCAACAATGATAGGATGAACTGTAATAACTTTGTTGATGGTAACTTTAGTTTATGACCAAATATCTAAATAAAACTAAAATGACATTCCCATCAGCCTCAGCTGCACTTTGTGTGTAGTGCTAATTAGCAAATGTTAGCAAGCTAAAATGCTAAACTAAAGTGGAGAACCTGGTAAACATTGTACCTTCTAAACATTGACATGTCAGCATTGCCATTGTGAACACAGTGGCTGATTTCAACATTCAGCTCAAGCCTCTGCTTGTACTTGTATCCAAGTACACCCTGTCTACACCTGGTATTAATACGTGTCTTGGGTGATCCGGTCTACCGGTGGCTTCACGTATTTAAAGTGTGTCTAACATGCCAGTATTTAGCAGTTTGAACACACTGTTTCAACTGATTTCACCATATACAAAATGTATAAAAGAAGACAACATTTTATTGATGGTAAACTAAACGAAAGGAAATGATGTAGCCATGTGTTTATTTGTATATAGAACAGGCAAGTGAGATACAGTCACATGTGGTCACTCAAGATTCATGTAGAGACACATTGTAATGCCAGATGTGAACTGATGAACTGGGAGCTGTCCACTTTTGATCAGATCACCTAAGGTACGTGTCAATACCAGGTGTAAAACGGGCTCGCAGAGCTGCTAGCATGGCTGCTGATGGTTACCCTTTATTCTTTTACTATTTCCAAGGTGAAGAATAAACTTTAAAGCTAAACTGTCCTAGCATGTTCAGTGGATTATTAAGAGTAATTAAGACACTTCTTTCTTGAAAGGGATTATGTTGCTAGTTATTTATTTATTTTGATTTTCTTTAATGCTGTGAGTGCTAGAGGCATAAGTGAAATTCCTATAACCTCTATTGTATTTAGGAGGCAGAAAAAGGGTAGTGAGTATCTCAAAACTTGGACAAATAAAAAATAATAAAATATAGATACTGGGGCAACAACCGCTTTAAAAGGCACAACTTTAGCACCATTATCATTTCTTATGTAAAACATTGTTTTCAGTGTTAAGGGTTCTTGTTATTAGGGGAGGAGTTTGGCGAAATTATCAGGTGCATTCCTGAAAGTTGGTTCCCACAGCGAAAGACAGGTCCGCCCACACACTCAAACACACACACTCCCACTAACCTTGCTCTCACTCGTTCATACCCTCCCTCTACATCTATACCGCCTTTAAAGTACATGCCTAGTTCCTCTACAGGGGGTAAATGAAGCAGCATGGTTAAGGACAAGCTTTTGGGGAACTTTGGACCTAAGCTGCCTCAAATCTACACCAGACACACGTTCACAAATACACACACAAGATGCTCACTAGAGTTGAACCTTTGAGGGTTAAAAGTGGGGG
>JAJHUR010075242.1:0-20701 GCA_027495735.1 Lutjanus campechanus | reverse complement strand
AAACATTAGCTGCCCGCTGCGGCCACAAATGACACTGATGATGGTGGTTTTAGATGCTTTAAGGCAGAAGTTCCCAAACCTTTTCATGTCAAGGACCCTCACAATAGATGCACATTAGACCATGAACCCCCAATTTGAGAAGATTTTGTCTGAAGGAATGTCCCCTGAGTATTTTATTTTTTGATTTTTAAAAAAAAATTAAGTCTTCATAATACATCAATAATCAAACTAGGATTACTATAAATTACAATCAATAAAAACAGCCAACTCTGTTTCTTCCCTTGTTGTTCCACCTTCCAAAAAATGTGCTAGAAGATGAAATGTTCTATTCTGTTCTATTCCTTTTGCTGGGGACTCCCTACAACCACCTCAGGGACCCCAGTTTGAAAACCGCTGCTTTAAGGATTTGCACTATTTAAGTATAATATCAACAGAGATGTAAAGGGTATTAAAATTTTGACACAGGTCTCCTCTATAAGCACATCAAGGTTGACAGCTGCAGCAAAGCCACTTGAAAAACCCTCTAACCCACATATGACTCACATCACTCTGCAGCTTGTAGGCCTGCTTGGCGTGCTTGACATTGAGCTGCTCGGGGTCGCAGGTGTAGTCGTGAAGCTTGTGGCGATAGGTGATGTCACTGGCCTGAGCCTGACTCTTTTTGGCCAGCAGGAACTCGGGCTGGTCGGCATGGATTTTGTAGTGGGCACGGTCCTCCTTGGACTGGCGTTTGTACTCAAGGTTGCTCTGGAGCTTGCTGGCTGCCAGAGAGTGCACCATCTTAGGGTCGTCCTCCACACAGCGCAGCCCCACCTGCTGGCCCTTCTCTTTCAGATGGCACTCCTTGTAGCGTACCTTTGGGAGGGAAAAAGAGACTGTTTACAATAGGTGTTGTGAATAATTTTTTTAGGGCTTTAAACTAACCTAATCTAAACTCACTGTGGAAAATGACTGAAATATTTTGACTATATGCTAATTATGCTACATCCAGAATGCATGAGTAAAACTTTACAACCTCTGTAGTAAATCATTTTTGTGCTGCAACAAAAAAGGGGACTGTAAACATAAAATCTTGGGAATGACTTATAAGCATTTGGGAAAAGTAGTAAGTTCAAAATAAAGAGGCTTTACTGTTTTTGATGATGTGCAAATACAGTAAGAGGTGCAGATAAAGCCTAATTTATGCTTCAAAATGTTTCAAGAAAGGTTGTCCAGGGACACAAATCTGGTGATAAACTGAACTGAATCCCAAGAACTCACATCACTGGCAATCTCTCTGGAGGCCTTGGCAGTTTGGAAGGGAATAGCGTCCAGCCTCAGGTCATAGCCCAGTGTCTTCACTTGCTCCCCAGACGCCTTGTAAACTTTCTTCATGGGAAAAGAATTTCATAGATAAAAATATCACAAAATGATATTTGGCTTTTATATCTTTCCATGTGGTTTTAAAAGCATTTGCTTGTACTGTATGTAGGATTGTGAAAAGTTGGCTTACATCGCTTATCTGCTGGGCGTTTAACTTGGCTCTGACAAAGTCTGGATCATCTGGGTGTAAAGTGTACTTGTGCATGTCATCATTCTTCCCAGATTTGTAGAGCCTCTGCAATAGAAAGACATGATCAGGATTGTCATTAGCAGCTTACACAGTTTTGTAGGATTTTGCTGTTAGAACAGCAGATATTCCTTAAAGTTAAATAAGACTTTGATATGTTTTTTTTCTCCCCACCTCACTGCACTGCTGATAGCTTGTCTTAGCGTGGACGATATCAGGAGAGTCAGCCACTGAGGTAAACCTCAGGCTGTCTGGCAGCTGTCGATACTTCTTCTGCACGAAGAAAGACCACAGACTTTTACAGAAGGAAATACAGATGGCCTGAGACTTAAAATAGGTCATGATTAAAGTGAAATGTACAATAGGCTTTAATAAAGTGGAACATTACAGTTTTCTGTAAAATTGAATTCCACAAGTCAAATGTCTCATCTGTTAGAAAAAAATAAATATTATCTCTACAGTCTCTATGGGTAGCTATATGTGGGGTGCCTCAGGGATCAATCCTCAGTCCTCTTCTTTTGTCTTTATATATGCTTCCCTTGAGCCAGATAATCAGCATCATTGTTATGCAGACGACACTCCGCTGTATGTCTCAATAAAACCAGATAATTTCAGCAACCTAGATTCACTCCACAACTGTAAGGACTGGATATTTCTTAACACTCTTCAGCTATATTCTGACTAAACTGAGCATCTTATTATTGGCAGAAAATGCTATTTGATAGTATTAAAACTACAGAAGCCATAAAAAACAAAAGATATATGAGCTCAAGGCCTCAGCTCAGTTCAGTCTTTATTGTCCAGCCTGAAATTTGGCTTGCAACAGAGCAAAACCAGACAGTGTTCAGTGACTTATTTTGTGTGTTTTTTTATGTTTTTTTGGCCATAGTATCAAAAGAGGTATCAAGTATTGTTTTTTTTTTTTTTAAAAATACTATTATTATATCGACCTTTAAAATTCTGGTATTTTAACAGGTCTATGCTTAGGGTGGTAAGATATGCACTGGGGGACACATGACCTCAGTCATTTTAAAAATCCTGGTTACAATGCAATTGCCCTGTATTCAATCATAGACATGTATTCTAACTAATACCATTTGCCACATGTACTCACATCACTTATAAGTTGTCCAGCCTTCTTAGCTGACTCCAGCTGAGGTGCACCCACGCCGTCCCAGGCCACTCCTTTCATGAAGTTGAGGTCTGACTTGTAGAGTTTCTAGACATCAAGCAATAAAACATGTCAGTCAACTTACAGTAGTAGTATTGTCCTTTAGTTTCTCCATCTCTTCCTCATCCACACCTCTCACCTCACTCTGCAGGTTGTAAGCCGTTTTGGCCCACTTGACTTTCATGTCGTCGGGAAGCACTGTGTACTCGTGCAGTCTCTTCCTGTAGTCCTGATCGCTGGCGAGGGACTGGGCGTTCTTAGCTGTCACCAGGTGAATCATGTCTGGGGTGAGGTGGTACTGGCCGCTGGCAGTCAGCGCGTCCTTGCGGTACTCCTGGTCGCTGGCCAGCCGGCCTGCCTGCAGGCAGTGCAGGAGACGTGGGTCGTCCAGGACGCTTTTGACCCCAATGTGCTTCCCTTTCTCCATTAGGTGGTTGTGTTTGTAGTTGTACTGTAGAAACACACATGTAATAGCTTTAATTTACCGTATGTGGAAATGAAATTGTGGCTTGATGTAAGGCCAATCAAAAACACCCTACAAGAGGAGGGAACATCTATACATTTTGACACAATTTAAAGTAATAGCCCTGCAATAAATCCTATTTTTCTGAAGCTTAGAAAGCAACTGCAAGGCTGCAGTTTGTTTGTTTTTTGGTACACAAGTGTTTTTTCTTTATATTGATATTTTTGACAATCTATATTAGACCTTTGTGGAGTTTTTAAAAAAATATTATTTTAAAGTCTGGTATGATCTTACATCGCTGGCGATGCCTGTGGAGGTCTTGGCAGCCTGGAAGGGGATGTCTTGCATGGTGAGTTTGTAACCCTGGGCCCTCAGAGTGTGCCAGGACTCTTTGTACTTGATCTGGAGCAGAAAAGAAACACAACCAATGATCATTAACCTTAAAATAACACACACCACAAAGATACAGTTGTTTACAGTATATTGTATGGTGCATAGGTCACTACCTCACTGAAGTTGGCTGCATTGATCTTTGCTTGTGTAATCTCTGGTCTCTCAGTTGTTATGGTGTAGTTGTGTTGGTCATTCACCCCTTTTTCTTTGTACAAACGCTGCAAGAGAGGGAGAAAACACATAATTTGAAGTCTTTCTAAACTGCAGCTTCAAAAAATGGGTTCAGGTTACTAGAGTTGAGCTTAAACAACAAACTGACTGCCTCACTTCATTTGTGACTTGTCCACTGAGTTTGGCATGGACGATATCTGGAGAGTCCGTGACAGAGGTGTGCTTGAAGTTGTATGGCTGCTGGCGGTACTTTTTCTGTTAAGGAAGAAACAATAAAGTCAGTCTCTGTTAAATTTTTCGGTTGCACTTTATTTTACGGTACACTAATAAGACTTAATAATAAAATAAATAATCAATAAGAATAATAAAAGATGTCCTACATCACTGATGAGGTCTGTGGCCCTCTTGGAGCCTTCAATCTGCAGAGCCCCGGTGGCAATCCAGGCTGCACCACGCAGGTAGTTCAGGTCAGAGCGATACACGTTCTGTGACAAACACACAAGAGAAAGACTAAGTAATCAGTATTTTACTAATGCAGATTAAATAGAAGCTGAAGCTGCCTGCAGCAGTTGTATCTCACCTCGCTCTGCAGAGCGTACGCTCTCTTGGCTGCCTGCACCTTCATGTCATCAGGCAGTGCTGTGTACTGATGCAGGGTGAGCCTGTAGTCCTGATCACTGACCAGAGACTGGGCCTTCTTAGCATGAGCGACCTCCATCATGTCCATGGAGAGGCGGTACTTGGAGAGCTCCTTCGCTGAGTCCTGCTTGTACTTAATCTGGAGAGGGACAAAGGGACAATAGGAAGGAGAGTGTTTGTAATTTAATTATTATTTGAATTTATTTTTCATCTGTTGAGTTACAGTTGAGGAGCACTTACATCACTCTGAAGCTTGCTGGCGTGGACCGAGTGAGCGATGTTGATGTCATCCTGCAGTCCCTTCAGTCCAATCATCTTCCCTTTGGTCTTCTCAAATTCCTCTTTGTACTTTTGCTGAAATCATAAATCAGACGCTTTCAAAATTTTAACTCATGTATTATGTATGTGTTTGTTTGAATTGTGTTTTATAAATGTTTTATCATTAAACTATCTACATATTGTTCATGGCTGCTCACACTCTGTTCCACCTGAAATATAATGAGCTATATAAATAAAGTTTTTCTTGCTTGCTGGTTTAACAGTTCCAACAAAAAGATATTTCCCCTCTAAACTTCTCAGATTGTTTCATTTAAATAATTTGAGGTCCAGTGAGTCTGAATAAGTATCTGATATTTCACAAAAAGCAAAGATTTTATGTATTTAATGTATTTTTTGAAGCAGAACTTTTCTTTTCGTACTTCTTGTCCTGTTTATCATATCGGGTCCACTCATATTTATCTTGTGACCCTTTGGGTATATAGCTCCACCTCAACCAAAACACAAAGGTAAAATTCTTACCAACTGATGCATCAGTATTAAAAATCTAATGTATTACATAATAATATTAAATCAGTCACAGGGATTATTTGTCTGCATAATGAGTAGTTTTACTTTCGATACTCTGAGTTCATTTTGCTGCTGCTTTTGCTGATGATGATTCTTCTGTACTTTTACTTTAGTGGGAGTTTAAATGCTGTTTCACCACTGGACACACTGTGAACATGACATGATTAAAAAAAAGTTTCCTCTCACATCGCTGAGGATCTCTGCAGATGCTTTGGCGGACTGGAAAGGAATGGCATCCAGACGCAGCTTGTAACCTCCGTCACGGACCTTCCTCCAAGATTCCTTGTAACAGCTCTGAAAATGCACACGACAGATGTATTAATGGATGTGTCGACTGGCTGTTTGATGGATTTCACGTGTCTCTGTGTGAGTGTGGTCTTCTTACGTCACTGAGGTTCATAGCATTAAGCTTGGCCTGAACCATCTCAGGCAGCTCTTCACTGAGGGTGTAGTTGTGCTTCAGGCCTTCACCCTTCTCCCTGTACAACCTCTGTAAAGGCAAAAGCAAGGCATTATGAGAGGCCACCAGTTAGACACACTTAATTAATCAAATGATTGAGAGCATGAATTAACTTACATCAATGGCCAGTTTGTTGCTGACTTTGGCCTGGACCATCTCTGGAGTGTCTTCAACACTGGTAAATTTCAGATCACTCACATGCTGACGGTACTTTTTCTAGATTAAAAAAAGCAAGAACATGAAAATGAGTGACTGTCATGGTTAGATAAAGCCATATATAAACAGGTGCACATACATATGATGAACAGCAGAGGGCACAATACTATCACAAACAACTGCAGTGACAACTAAGCCACCTGGCAAAATAAAACAAAGGAAAACTGATATTTTTTATGATATATTTTTGTTAGATGGACAAATATACAGCAGATATAATGTAGATAGATAAAAGTCTGCTCAGGAGAAACTCAAGGCTCTGATCTATTTATATGTAGTCTGTCATTTCATGGTCTAATGTTGGCAACCCTGACTGGAATTATGACCCTTAAAATAAGTGGCTGCTTATAAAGAGGTTATGAATAGTCTGGTGTTGACAGACTGCACTCGATGTGTCACAGAAATAGCTTTATGCACCATTTGCATGCATTTAGAAAGAACCATTTCCGAGGAAAAAAAATAAAATTTCACAAAACAAAAAGACAATAATTTTTCTTAATTAGAGGTTATATTACTACAATATCTCTGCAAAAATCAACAGACTCTTAAATGATTAGTTATCTGTGATGTCAAATATAAGATTTTTTTTTTAAATGTTGTTTTTGAATTTTTTATATATAGGCCTATCACAGCTATCAGTCTGTGTTGTCCAATATGCGCCTACATGAAAACTTTCTTTTTTAAAAATAGACCATAATGCAGAATATTTTTATTTGTTAGCTTTGTTGGCAGCATTTTATGTATATTTGATCCTTTTTCTTAATACAGTTTTAATATATACGTATATTTAAGTTGTTGTTATTATGTTATTACTGCTTCAGTGCCCTGGTGTCATTTTGGACAATAAAGTTTATAGTTAAACTGTAAAATATCCTGCATCCATCACATACATAGTTTTAACCACTTTTGAGGGATTATTGTAAAAAAATGTGTGTTTATGCACATACTCTTAATATTACATTCTGTATGAAGAATATTGTCAGTGGTTACTCCCTAATATCAGTATCAGCATCTGCCCCTGTTGGTTGGGCCCTACTCAGATAACCAAGGTTCATAAACAGACAGGATATCAGAGCTTAGAAGTTTCCATTTAAAAAAAAAAAGCCTCTGGGCTCTGTTTCCAGATCATGCACACAGTGAAATAAGAAGATCTGAGCACCAAGATGCTTGTAGGAAACTGGACACGAGGCATTATGGAGTGGATGCTTCACATCTTTTCCTTAGAAGGTCTGGTTTGCATAAATGACATACGTCAATGCATCCCATGTTTCCAGCGATGTAATATTTCACTGTAAGCAATGTAGACCCACAAACCTAATTAATTTGGACAAGCGACAGAAACGAGTAGGCGAGGGAGCCCTAATTATTGACGCTGAATCATATTAATAGGTGACAGCTTCAGTGACTGTAATCAGTCTGCTCTCTTGTTATAGCCAGGTGTCGTCCACGTACTTAACCCAGTTTCTGGAGAACAGGAATGGTCCGCGGCTCTTTAAATATATTCTGACCTCAGCCGTAAACCCAGATATGTGCCTTCCAGCCACATGTTACACAATCATGCTTATCACTTTCCCATGCTGTCTGTGCTCATTTACTTACATAGTTCTCTAGTTATTAATAGCACTTCAGTGTGGTTAATCAAACGCTGCACGATAATTGGTTTAAATTACACTGAAGTTTCAATACAATTAACATGAATGAGGCAAATGTTAATGAAGGTCAAGGTTGGAAGCGCACAGTTACTGTAGGTTCACATTTAATCATTTTAGTGCTGACATTTCTCTTTTTTAAAAATTTAATGTTACCAACTATTTCATGCTGATTTTAGCAATGCATTCTGGGTCATAGGTTACCTCGCTGACGAGCTCCCCGGCTTTCTTTGCCTGCTTCACATCCAGAGATTGTGAGGCCTCCCAGCCGACACCCTTCATCCAGTTCAGATCGGACCTGTACTGTTTCTGAATGCAGACACACACACACACACAGAAGTCACTTTCAATTCCTTTTCTTTTGCGTTTAAGAAGTTGTTATTTGGACGTCTAACGGCGAGACTTACATCACTCTGCAGTCCGTAGGCCTTCTTAGCCCAGGCAACATTCATATCAGTTGGCAGAGTTGTGTATTCGTGAAGGATAGTCCTGTAATTGGTATCGGTTGCCAGGTCTTGAGCCTTCTTGGCGTGGCTGATGTTCATCATATCCAGACAAGCACTAAAGACCAGATTCATTTCATAAATAAATATAAGAATAAAGAGTTTTGTTCTAATACCACAAGATGTAAGGCCAGTTCTGATGCTAGATGAGAGTTTTTCAGTTATTACTTAAGCAGTTTGGTGACACTTTCTGCGACGCCCATGTCTATAATACATTACAAAGCATTAAACCATGCATAATTATAGTTCTAAGCAATCATAAATATGCACGATTCTTTATACCATAACACATTATGATGCCAATGTCTATAATGCATTTAAACTTAAATTACTTATAATGCATATAACAATAAATAATTGTAGTTGTAACTACGAACAAATATTCATAATGCTTTATAAGACATTACAATGCCATGTCTATAATGCATTATCAACATACTTGTACAATGCCTTGTACTGTGCTTATAGCAATGTATTATTGCAGTCATACGTACTAATAACTGTTCATAGTGCTTTATAACAATAACACATTAACACATTATAAGGCATTACATAATGACTTATAAGCTCAAGTATCGCAAGACGTCATAATTGCTGAAACATTGGTCAGAAGCCTCACCTGTACTTGGTCTTAGTGTCCTCATAGTCCTTCTTGTAGTAGCGGTCACTCTGTAGTTTGGTTGCCAGAGCAGAGTGGGCCATCTGAGAGTCATCACTCACTGACTTAATGCCAATCACCTTGCCCTTGTTCTTCTCATAGCTCTCCTTGTATTTGACCTGCAAGACACCAAGATATCAGTTGGCCTGGCTGTTTTACCAAACAGCCAGGCCATGAATTTGACTGAATTGATCACATAATATGTTATTCCCGTGCTTAGCTGCAAATATTCAAGTTAAAATACATTATACATTATTGCAGTTCTTTTTTTCGTCTTTTTTGTTTTTTTTCTCTCCTCGGGCCAATATTAAAGATGCAGACTGTTTCTAGAATAACTCACATCACTGGCCAGGTCTCTTTTGGCTTTAGCGGTGAGGATAGAGAGAGCATCCAAGTGCAGCTCGAAGCCCTTTTCCCTCTGCTTCTCCCAGCTGCTCTTGTACACTTTCTAATAAAACAAAACAGAAAGTCGAAACCTGTATTACTATACATTCAAACAGACAGAAACATCAGGAATAGCTGATGATGATTGAAATGATTATGGGTATTTTAGGCTCCCAATTAAAAAGTCACAAAATATGATACATTATGAAGCTTTTGCAAATGCCAGTGTTGTGATATATTGTGCTGATTGCAATGAAATACACTGAACTTACCCCACTGAGCAGGTCAGCGTTGGCCTTTGCTTGTCTGAAAAGCGGCTCGTCTTTCGTCATGGTGTACTGGTGTATGATCTGCTCTGTGTCTGCTTTGTATGCCAGCTGAGAATCAGAATCAGACACATGATGTGAGAGTGCACCATGATTAAATGTGCGTGATTACAGCATAACAGTGAAGAGCTTACATCGCTCTGCAGCTCCTGGCTCTTCTTGGCGTGTTTGATGGAGAGATCGTCCGCCACCTGGGTGAACTTGATGCTGTCTGCTTTCTGACGGTATTTAGTCTGTGAGAAAAGGTTCAGTACATAAATAGAGTGCCTAATACAATTAACAAAGTGAAATATGTGCACACAAACATATCATTGCACTGACATCACTCAGCAGCTCTCCAGCTTTCTTGGCCTGGGTGATGTTCATACATCCCTCAGCCTCCCAGCCCACTCCCTTCATCCAGTTCAGGTCTGAACGATACTGGTTCTGTGGAGCAACAAAAAAGAAAAAAATCATTCATTCAAATTCATATTTTTGTATTTCCATCTGAATAACTGATAGGGCTCATCCCTTTCTCTTGTTTCTCACCTCGCTTTGCAGGGAATATGCTTTCTTAGCCTGTTGGACCTTGATGTCATCAGCCATGATGGTGTAGTCATGCAACTTTGTGCGATATTCCAGGTCACTGGCGAGGGACTGAGCCTTCTTGGCGTGGCTCAGGTTGATCATGTCCTGAGGAAGGCTGTACTGGGCCTGGCTCTCCTTCGAGCCCTTCTTGTACTCAATCTGAAGAGATGAAAACGGATTATTTTGAGTGTTTGTGTTTGTACAAAGTATGTGTGAGTGTGCAATTTGAATCAGGCACATATGCTGTAGCTGCATTAAATGTTACCCAGCTAGCAAATAACGTTTCCATAACATTTGTTCCTTACAGGTTTCTATTTGGTAACCCACCCATTGTTCAAATGTTTTTGTGCAATGTAACATTCCCAGAACGTTCTAATAACCACACAAAGAAACATTTTCGGCAAAGAACATTCTGGAAACATAAAAATGTTACTCTTACTCCTTCACATAATTTTCTGGAAACATTTTCAATATAAAACAACCAAGGTAAGTTATGCAGAACAATTCAGTCTGTGTTCACAGAGCAAAAAACAACATCAAATTTTGCCAGCTGGGTATATGAATGGAAGAAATACATTTTAATGCCTGTAATTACTGATGAAAATAACTTTTGCTCACATCACTGTTCATCTTGGCCACTTGCAGAGAGTGCAGAGTCTTGGAGTCGCTCATGTTGATCCCCACTGCCTTCTCCTTTTCCTTCATGTACGTCTCTTTGTATTTAATCTGAAACACATGCCCGTCTGACTTAATTATCGTATTTGATTAAATCTGTCCTTAGCTCTGTCTCACTTAAATTGTATCTCCTCGCAGTGAGAGGAGTGTGTGTTCACTTACATCACTGGCGAGGTCACGGGAAGCCTTAGCTGCTCTGACACTCAGGTCATCCACGCCGATGTCGCAGGCTTTAGACTTGGTTTTCTCCCACTCTTCCTTATATTTAATCTGAAGTGATTCATCCAAATGAAGAATGAGAAGAGATTATCTGTGACCGTGACCACATTTGAATGACAAATGTGGGATGTGAATGAAATTAGATGTGTGCATGCACTCTCAAAGTGTGAACACACGCATGAGAGAGAAAGTGTCTGTGTGTTAACTTACATCACTGCACAAGGCAGCGTTGGCTTTGGCCTTTTTGATTTGGGGCAGATCCTCGTTAATTGTGTACTGATGTTTGGTCTTTTCATAGTCTGCTTTGTAATTTAGCTAAAAGACACATGAACAACACATTTAAACTGTGCAGTCAGCTCAGTGCTCGTTAGTACAGTGTGCAGGTGAGAAATGCTGATAAAACCGGTGTGATCATTGCCAGTCGTTGGTATTGTATGTTGTCATTATGCTGTTTACTTACATTGCTGACCAGCTGACGGTTTTTCTTCGCTAAAACAATCTCAGGTGTGTCTGTCACTGGACTGTACTTGACCTGGTCAATGTGTTGCCTGTAGTTCTTCTGCAGTTATAAGGGGAACATTTCTTTTTACAAATAATAAATGCATCTCTACCTGAGGAAAATATTT
This sequence comes from Lutjanus campechanus, assembly GCA_027495735.1. Lineage (NCBI taxonomy): Eukaryota > Metazoa > Chordata > Actinopteri > Lutjaniformes > Lutjanidae > Lutjanus > Lutjanus campechanus. The sequence goes on along the minus strand of JAJHUR010075242.1, from coordinate 9,186 downwards.
TTGTTATAATTTTATTGTAATTTGCATTGACCCTAAACTTGACTGTGCTGTAAAAAAAAAAAGACACTTAAGGCTCGGATTCGATTTGAGAGAACTCACATCTTTCAGTGGGTCCAGCTTCCTTTGGCTTTGGTAACCTGGTGTGAGGGTTGCTGGGTAGTTGTATTCACCCTGCTCCTGTTCAGTGCCTTGTTTATAAGCAATCTGAAATTCACAAGGAGACTATGTCAGTGATATAACTGGCACATTGTTTCTTTTAACATTAATATCCATCAGTTATTTGTTTTGCATGTGTTGTTTATGAGTCCCTGTGTTGCATAATTTAAAGTATGAGGGTGAATTATGTTTCTATTAACATTAATATTGTCTCTCCTGATTTTAATTTTAATTTTATGTTCTGTTTTTTACGATGACTTTGCAACATCTGTCCAGGGACTACAGAGGAAAAATAACCTCTTGGCTAACTGTGGTACATTTACAGCAATGTTTATTAATGTGGACAGTGCACATTAGGCTGTGAAATAAACCAATAAATAAATAAACATCAGTTATACTATTGCTTTGTCAAGTCTTCAGAATTTAATCCTCATTAACCATAAGTTAAAGTAAACATTTGTGCAGAGATCATATAACAAATATAATGATGATTATTCCCATGCTTTTTTGTCAGCAAAAATAATAGCAGATGAAAAGGAATAGGTAATATGATAACAATAGCCAATCTGGGGCATATAAAATAATTTGCAGAAATCTATGCATTTAATTTCTATGTTATGTCAAGTCGATGAAAAACAATGCTTACATCACTAGCCAGTTTCCTGGCTTTCATGGCGTGCATGGTCTTCTTATCGATGCCTGAGTCTTCATAGTGGCCCTTCATATTACTGGTGTACTTCTCTTTATACTTGTTCTTTTAAGAACAGAGAAAGATGAAGAAAAATCAGTGAGCAGGACTACACGATGGGCAAACATGAACAATGTGAATGTGAACCAAGTATGAATCAACGTGTTAAGGATCTACCATGTGTTGTTATGGAAGAACACACATTATGAAAGGAAAATTAGGAGTTTACTACAGTGTTGGTAATAATCATGACTGTAGTAGCCTGTGAAGATATTTTGTACATTATTATAACTGTAACTGTAACAATTTTTATTAATAAGCAGTGCTTATTATAATTGGAAAATAAAAAACCCAATAAAAATATTGTTATTTGCCTTTATGACATACAGTCAAATATATGATTTTATAGGTTAGTTATACTGTAAAATGTTTTAAGGTGTCACAGGTATTTGTAATCTGTAAGATTTTTTTTTTTAGAAACACTCATATTAAATAAATGACGTTGATTGAATAAGTGTCCTACTTACATCACTTGTGAACTTGGCAACTTTAGCAGCATTTTGAAACTGTGGCGTCTCACAGAAATTGATGCTGTGACCTTTGGTGTTCTCCAGGTCCTTCTTGTACTCCACCTGTTAGGAAATATGAAAAATTACAGCAGCTGCTTTGCAACATTTTTCATTCCGGTCTCCTTTTTTGTTGTTGTTGTTGAACAGTCAGAGTTGATCCTTTTGTCACGTTATGTGCTAAATAAAGTACCTGCCACCAATCAGTCACCATCACTGACACTCCATAATAACACCAGAGTCACTGAGATGAACCTTTAGTCTTAAATATGCTTCGCTGAGCTTAACAATGACAGCGTGCCACCATTTACCTTCTCAGTCCCTTCAAAACAGGACACAGGGCAAATATTTTCACCTTTAAACATTCAAGCTAAATCAAAATATTCTCCTCAGTCAAGCAAAAGCTATTGAATAATGTCTCAGCATGTTTTTTTAGTAGATGGTAAGGCTCGGAATAGATGCTAATAGCTGAAATTTATGTCATATTTCCAAAGGCTCGGAATAGTTGCCCCAGAGTGGAGCAGTGTGTTGGTGTGTGAGGTAACATTAGTTTGATGGGATGTCCTGCGGTCCTGGAGGTAAACTGTAACCCCACCGGACAGGCATGTCAGAGATGCAGAACATGCAAGTTGGGTGGCTTCATGTCTGCTCGAAACTGACGCAGTATGTTCAATATTTCCAGCACTTAAGCAGAGTCAGACACCTGAACACACTTACACACACTGAGCAGCAACATTTCTATCTGGAAATGCTTCGTCATAGACTTTAGCATCAATTTATGATATTTATTTAAGAAAAAACTCCTTAGACTTTCTGGATGACACAATAAATACCCAGGTTAAGAAGTAGTATATTTTAGTGTAATAGAATTATAATTTAAAAGTACAAATGTTACCACAAGTATATTTGTACTTTTCTTTTTGCAAAATTGAAAGTATTTGTGTAAGTGTGTAAGTAAGTGTGCTTTACTATACAGAATATATGTCATTCTGTTCACTAAAATTACAGAATTAGTATATTTATTTATACTAATTCTGTAATACTTAAAGTGGTATTTCATTGTACTTACATGAAATGTACACGATTGTAAATGTATTGTAAATTGTACCTCAGTGTACTTAAAAAGTATACTAAATTAAATCAATACAATGGTAAGTTTAAGTTTAAGTCTTTTCAAGTCCTTTGTAATACACAGTTAGTATGTTTATTAAAGTGTACTTCAATTTCATTTAAGTATGCTTACAAAAATTGCGCTTTAATATGAGCTTAGTATCTTAAGTTGTACTTCTGTGTCCTGGCATAAACAATGTAAACTTTAATTTCACTGATTAAGCATATATATGAAAACATAAAAGTACACTAAATACAATTGAAATTGTGCTTTTCTACAATGACATTACAGCTAAAATATTCCTGTTAAAAAATTAGTTGTTCCAAAATAGCAAACTTCAGGTTAACTTATTAACACTTTTTAAGTATACTGACACTCAAGTATGCTAAAATTTAATATACTATAAATACTGTAGAATATAATATATAATAACACACTGCAGCATAATAGCAGTATACTTTAATATACTATCCCATATGCATTTTTCACCAGGGTAAGATAAAAGACAGATGTACTGAAGGTCTGTTCTCACCTCACTGACAATCTTGTTGATCTTTCGGGCGTTCTTTAGAGCCAGATTATCTTCAGATGTCAGACTGTGGAAGTGTGAGGTGCCCTTCATCTTGTTTAAGTCCTTCCTGTATTTTAGCTGCAGAGGAATGAAAGATGATTGAGTGCATATAGGAGGACAACATGTTGTAAATCTGTAGGATCGGGAGATTAGCTGTACACGTATGCACACACACACACATTCACACGCGGTCTAATTTAGTCAGGGTGGAGAGTTTTAAGAATGACAACATGGAGGGGGGTTTCACATTGTAGTCCCTAATCTATTCTGCCCAGTGATGACAAGGCCAGGTGATGGATGGATGAAGTTCTTACACTCTACGCTCTGTAATGTTTTGACAGCATTTACAACCAGTTCACATGGTTACAGCACTGACACAGGCTCCCCGTTTAACTGCACATCAGACAGACCAACCTTGCAACTACTTTAATGTTCGACCTAAAGATGTAGTGACATATCTGCTGGCTGCCGTCAGGTTGATACTTACATCACTGGCGTTTTCCTGAGCCTTCTTTGCAAGACAATAACCAGGAGTGATCATGGCGGGGAAGCTTCCTTTGCCTCGTTGCTGCTCATAATCCTCAGTGTAGGCAATCTGCAAACAGAGGATAACTTTATTTAATTCAATTCATGATTCCACAAAACATGAAGCAATAGAAATAATTCTTGAAGTGCTGCGAGCTTTTACTGGGTTGAAATTAAATTGTTTGGACTGAGTGTTAACATGTTAACACAACATCCTGGGTCTGAAAAGATGCCTCAGAGGGGTCTCTACCTCTGTTGCATTCACTTGTCTCTTCCTACAGTATACCTTCTGTAATTCACTGTCTACTTCTGATTAAAAACTGTGAGAGTAAATCCCTTACCTGGCTGAAGTTCTCTGCATTTTCTCTGGCATGAGCTGCTTCAGCCACTGCTACCTCAGTGCTGGCTTTACCCTTTATCTCCTGTTCATACATCTGACGATATTTTATCTGGAGGGACATGAAAAGCATTACCCACCAATTATCGCGGGTATGCGACAGTTGTTGCATGCATATGTTTATATTCTTATTGTCTACTTACGTCACTGGCCTGCTCAGTGGCCTTCTTTGATATCTGGTATCCAGGTGTCAGATGTGCAGGAAAACTCCCTTTACCTCTCTGCTGCTCATATTCTTCTGTATAGGCATACTGGAGGAAAACAAAACAATAACTCAGGCCCACATCTTTCTGATTTTACTCTCTCTAAATGGAATAAAACTACTGATACTTGGATATTATGAAGCCATCATAAAAGGCTAAATTAAAAGCTTACATCGCTGACAATCTGTCCTTGTTTCTTGGCCAGAAGCACCTCTGGGGGGTCAACAAATGTGGTGTACTTTGAAACTCTCTCCTCGTGTCCTTTTTTATATTCCACCTGAAGACAAAGAAAACAATTAACTTGCTTTAGCTCCTTGTATTTGTGATAAAATCACATAAACCACTGGCAGAGGAATTATAGCTGATGTGAATTATGAGAGTTTCAATTTTGGTCAATCTGGTCCAGAAAGGTACAAGAAAAAAAAAGAAAGAATAATACCAACTTACATTACTGGCCAGAGTATTGGCTTGTTTAGCGCTCTGGTAACCTGGTGTGATCATGGCAGGGAAGCTGCCTTTTCCCTTTGACTGCTCATACTCTTCTGTGTATTTCACCTGACAAAGAAACACAAAATCAATCAATCAAAACAATCCACACTCTATTGTAATTGCTTAAAGACACAATAATCTCATACTTAGATTTTATAAAATAAGAGGAGCCTCTTTGAGGAATAAAAAGACATGCACTCACGTCACTGATGGTATTCTGGGCCTGAGACATTGTCATTATCTCCTGGTTGGTCACCATGGTTGAGTAAAAACTCTGTTGCTGGGAGAATTCAGACTTAGACTGAAAGGCCTGTTTGAAATATGGAAGACAAACCGGGTCATTTCCAGACATTTACAAGACAGAACTGTTTTGACTTAATACAGTGTGTGTCTATACATCAAAGTCTCAATACAAATAAAATGTCTGACCAACTTCAAATTCTTTATGAAACAGAAGAGAGAGAAGACGAGGTTAAATGAGAACCTAAGAACAATTAAATTAAGAACAATAGCCTAGTAAAATAAGTCACTTTACTACTTTCCACCACAATCACTGGAATCATACAAGTGACCCATCCAAAGTCCCACCCCTTTTAACTGTCAGTTTCTCCTTTTCTGTTTCCTGTACTTTGATATGTCATGTAGTAGGGTTGCCAGTGTTGTAAAGCAAAAACAGTTTTGCTGATGGTTAAAAGATGTTGGGACCTGTAAAAGTGACTTATAGTAACATCTTAAGTAAATTTATGTTAGCAAAATGCTAATAATAATTTTTGCTAATAATGGGTAGCTAATCTACCCCAATTGTACGCTATCTAGTTACTTCTGATAGCTAATGTAAAAATGCTAGCTGACTAGCAAGCTAATCTACATAAATAATTAGTTAGCCAGTAAGCAAGTGTTTTGCTAACATTAGCTAACTTAAGATGTGACTAATAACTATATATGTTATATGCTATATAAGCCTAACACAGCATATTTAAGCTGATGGAGGTTCCACCTGGTACCAAGCTTGGTCAACTGTTATTGGAGCACAGAGCAAAAAGGGATGGGACTTAGGAAGGGTCAGTTCCCAACATTTCAACAACCAATACTATCAAATACAATTAACTGATTATTTGGAGAAATATCACTGCACACAACAACTTTTCTGTTTTCAATGAAGATTGAGGGCACTGGGAACAAAAAGCTAGAGAAGTAGGACAGATATAACATGCAATATGCAAACAGCAGCTCATTTCAGGAACATTTAGGACTTGGGCTGGAACTCCCTTTAACTGGGTGTAATGGCCAGTCGTTGTACCAGGAGCTCACCTGGCTGGCCATCTGATTGGCTAGGCGAGCCTTCTCCAGCTCCATAGACCTCATGTCACGGTGGAAGGTGGACATAAAGCGCTCGCCATCTTCGCGATACTTCAGCTACAACAAGTGCACATATAGACCACAAACATTAAGCCAAGGCGAGCACACATTTGCACATGCGCAGACAGACGTGTGTTTGCAGCATCCACTTTGGTAGTTTAATGCTGTGAACACATGCATGAATCAAGAAAGATAAAAACAAAAACTGTCAGCTCTGACTGATATTCTCCTGACTTCAGAAGCTTAGACCCAAAGAGCCAAATATCGCTCTATTCTTATGTTGTCAACCTCAGCTTACAGGTTTAAAGAAGGAGGGATAATATTAGAGAGCTGTTATTAATAACTGAGATGTTCCAATCAGGATGAAGCTGGACCTGCCAAGAAAGATCCAGAATGGAGCACTGAGTGATGAAACTCTGAGCTGTTTGCTAATGATCCTTAAGCTGTAAAAATGTTCAAAACTAATATTAGAATGGCTGTGTTGCAGGGGTAAGAGTGACTTCTCTGAATCATCACCGCTAAAGGGCTAACAATAAACATGTAAGACTATGGCACAACTTCTGGTTGCAGTTTATTTTACAGTACACTTAAAAGACATAACAAGCAGCACTTCGTATCAAATTAAACAAAAACTAGAAATAATATGTTCTTTATTAGACAGTATTAAACTCTTTACTAGACCCTCATTAAACTTTATTAGATGATAACAGAACTGTACTGTAAACTAAAGATCTAAAGTGATGAGTGAAGAACATATTATTTCTAGTTCTCGTCTAATTTAACAAAGTACAACTTGTTACGCCTTATTAGTGGACTATAAAATAAAGTCTGACCCTGCTTTCTATCAAAACATAAGGTAAACCTTTGGTAGACAGGGTTGAGGGTCATTCAGCATGGTCTGCAGTCAACCCTCATATCAAATATCAACAACTTAAGTCCTAAAGCTCTCTAGTGGCATACAGCAGTAGCTGATGAGCTTGCTAGCCCATTGCTAATATAAGCATAAGAGCATTGCATGAACTCGTAGACACAGACAGGCACAGACAGACAGGAACAGGTGGCGGCGCAGAGGAGAGGAAGGGACGTGAGGCTGTCTTTCCTGACGTATAATTTTAGCCCCCTGGAGCATAAAGTGGGCTAAGCAGAGGGGGTGTCTCTTGCCTCTGTCACACGAACAGAAATAACCTGAGCAGTGCTCTCCATTCCTCACCGCTGCCGTCACCGTGGACTCACAGCAGCCGTCCACCTTTTCTCTAGTCCACCTCTATAATGGATATGTCTGTTTGCGGTCAGATCTGGAGCTTTCTGACTGTTTGTGTGTTTGTAGGTTAATAGATCTGAGTCATCTACTGTATATAGTTTTGTGTGATTTTCAGAGATAAATTGAAAAGCAAAACCGTTTCCAAACTGCATTTTGGGATTTTAAAACCACACACCAGTGTAATATTTGTATACTATAAACAAATTTAGTTTAATCTAAACATGCATGCATCAGTCCCCTAAAAAATGATGACGATGATGGTGATTTAAACCAATACAATGACCATTAGAAATAGCAATCTCTGCAGTTCACCCAGTCATGACATACTGTACCAATGATAAATGGACATTTCATTCATGGCATAGATGTTGACTGATGTCAGCGTGACAACAATACACCTTGACTCAGTTCAAGGCCGAAATACTTTGTCTCGTGTTTCTGCTTGTGTGTTTTTGCGCGTGACATCATCTCACCTCACTGCTCGCCTTGCTTTGCTTCTTTGCATTGATGTTGATGGGGGTCTCGTAGACACTTGTGAATGTGTTGTTCCTTGGATTGTGTCTGGAAGGACGAGAAATATAGATGGTCATTGTTAAATTTTTTTGAGACAGATTTTTGATACCGATTTTAGTGGGGAACAGTTCACCAATTAGCCAATACAGCGAATTTTTCTCCTTTTCTATGTGGATTGTGGACCAATATGACTATGCAAAGATACTCAGAGGGCTGCTTTCTTAAACAAATAACTTTAGAGAAGAATATTTGAGTTAAATACTCTTTAGCAAGTCAAATAATAGATTAGCAACCAATTCTAGAAATAATGGCCCCCAAAGGCAGATTTTTGACCAGTTTTTGGGCTTATGCTCAAATAATGACTTACATCATCAGGTGTTATTAGTCCTTAGTACTTACACAGAGCAGTACGGCCTCTTCTTGTGGCTGACAAAGTTATTGGCGGTGAGCACCATCTTACAGACGTCACAGTGAAAACATGCTTTATGCCAGTTCTGACAGAGAAAAAGACAATTCACAATATTTTAAAACTGACCACTAAATTCAGAAACATTACTTTATTCTAGTTTATTGTGTGGAGATAGAGAATGTTTAGACTTGGTAAAGTAATTTATGATAGATAACATCAGATTAGTGAGATAGCTTCAATTAAACAAGGCCCAAAATAACAGCAGCAATCACAGTATGATCTTCCAACTGAACCCACTAACTTGTCTCAAAAATAGCTTTTATGACTGTTAAACTGTACATTTCTTGTTTTTCTGTCTCATAAGACATGTCATAACAGTAACCAGTCAGACCAACAATGATGTTCTTCATGTTTTAGAAGAGCAATGCCATGTTACAACAGCAGTCTTTCTGTGGAAATGAATTGTTGTTAGTTTTTATATCAAACATTTGCTCAGATCTGTTGCATATTAAAAACTTTATGTTGAGAAAGATGTAATTTTACACTTTTAATTTTACACTTTACACTTTTTGTATTTTGAAACTGTAGTTTATGAGCTGATGGTACATTTCATTAAAATCACCTATTTGCACTGAGCCACATGTTGCAGTTGATGCAGACAAATACCTGAAATAGCTTAAAGGATGTCATTTAGGATGTATTTTTAACTGGTGAATCTCATGCAATTGAGGTTGAGTGCTTGAAATCAGGGTTCCAAAACTTTTTCATGTCAGGGACCAGCAATATACAAGCAAATTAGACCACGGACCCCCAGTTTGAGAGGATTTTGTTTCAAGGAATCTCCTCTGACTGATCTTAAATTGTGATTAATTTCCATGGTCAAACATAAACTGCAAACAATCAGCATGGCCAACCTCCCCCCATCATTGTAAAAACAA
>JAJHUR010075238.1:0-12571 GCA_027495735.1 Lutjanus campechanus | reverse complement strand
AAGCATAAATTAGTACATATAAAGTCATATACTTGAAGTATACTAAATGTACTTTAAGTTGTTCCACTTTAGCACATAAAAGTACAATAAATACACTTAAAGTTGAGCTTTTCTACAATTTAATTACAATTTAAATATATTTAGTACAAAATTAGTTGTTCCAAAATAGCATGCTTCAAATTAACTAATCATAAATACACTTGAGTACACAAAAGTATGCTAAATTTTAGTATACTTAGTACATTTATTTTTCACCTGGGACAATGGTTTTCGTAATATTTGTATCTCCATTAACAAAGAAAATACTTACATTCTGGGTAGCCCTTGCTCCCAAGGGTGGTGTCAGAGAATCTCAGTATTGAGGGCTATACAGCCCTCAAACTTGCCCCTCAACTTAACGTTCTGAGAATCGGGACAGCACTTGCACTTCACGGGAGTATGCATTTTTGAGATTGAGGGTTAAGACGAAGGGTTAAGACAGGAATTGGAATTCACCCTTAAACAAATCACAGGTCACCTGAGAGGTTGTCTGTTCCTGTCGGCTGTCCTACTACTGCAGCTGCAAATGCACATTCCTTCTGTGAGACCCTGAATCAGTGGCAGAAACTCCTTTTGCCAGTGTTTGAGCTCAGAGTGTATGTGTCAAACTTTTGGGATTAAAAAGCGGATTTATTATTACTCCTGCCTCTCAACCCCTCTGTAGCAGTGATCCACAAATAAATTGTGGACCAGCCAGCGAGAGCTTTCCGTTTGTTTTTTAAACTTTTGGGATTAAAAAGTGGATTCGTCTTCATGTTTGCTTGTAAACCTGTGTGCGGCAGCGACCACGGAGGAGTTGACTGTGCTGTTTACAGTAAGACAATTAGTCTCTCTGTCCTTGTTGACTGCTGACCGGAGGAGAAATGTATTTGTACCCTCCCCAATTTAAACAACCATATGTTTTGATACCTGGCTCATGTGTGTGCAGGAGAGCAGAGAGAAAGAAATTTATAAATCTCAGTATTTCTTACTGAATCTCTATCTTTCTCACCCCTGTTTCTGTTTATACTGCCAGGTTTCTGCTTTATGACACACAGTTGATGTCTGTCAGTCCGTGCTCCCTCCCCCTGAAGCACGTGCTGCTTGTCTGGTAGAAGGGGCTGAGGACAGAGAAGACAAAACCTAACTCATGTCCTGGGGATGAGACTCAACCATTTTAGGCTTTCTGCTTAAGCTCAGTTGTAGTTACCATAAAATAGACCAAAGGGAAAACAGTTTGAATCCAAATGTTTGAAAGTCTGTCCTTGCTTTCTCACTCAAAAACAAATTATCTTTGTCTCACACTAAATAATTTTGGGAAGCAGCTCCACTACAGATGAAAGTTTGTCTCCTGATGTGGTTGTGTGTCTGATTGTAGTTTCTGATGTGCTCTGTGTTACAGTGATACAGGCTCACAATGACTGGGGAGTGACTTACTACCCTACTGAGATCTGTGCTGTTAAAGGATCAACAGTGGAAATAAGCTGCACATACAGTTACCCATCCAGAATAGGTTACCGTAATACTAGAGTTGAAGAAACATTCTGGTTCACTAAATGGAGTGGAAATGATGCTGTGGATCTTAAAAAAGACTCACAGTATGCAGATCGTGTGTGGTATGATTGTTCCAGAAAGACCTGCACTCTGAGAATCACAGACCTGAGTGAGAGAGACTCAGCTGAGTACAAGTTCAGAATCATTACAAACCAACCAGGTGGAAGTTATACTGGTTTACCTGGTGTCACTTTGTCTGTTTCAGGTAACATTGTCATTCATACATTAATTATTTCCAAATGTTCAGCCTCTAGAAAACAATAATATCATTGTGTTATGTATGTATTTGTATGAATGTTAACTGTTTTGTATAAAATAACATTCCTGTTTTTTCTTCACAGATCCAGATCTGCAGGTGCAGGTGACCAAGTCTAAGTATTCTACCTGGAGAGACCTAAAGTGTCACAGCAGTTGTCGTCTACTTGGTGATCCTTCCTACATCTGGTACAAAAATGGACAGACAATTATGGCAGAAACATCTTATTATTTTTCAGGCTACTTAAGTTATGAAGACAGTTATTCCTGTGCTGTAGAAGGACATGAGGATTTCCCGTCTCCTCCAGTGTGTGAGTTTACTCCACAGTCTTCCACTAACATGACACCATCTGGTGGAGCCTTAAACTACATGTATCTTTAATATGGAGACCCCCACTGTGACTCTTCACCAACTCTGGTTTAAAAATGATCAAAACATTGTTTTATCTCTCAGGTGTCGATGATAAATCCTGCCACAGAGTGACGTACAGTGACAGAAACATCTGTGCTTCCAAAGGTTCTTCTGTGGACATTTCCTGCTCATACAGCAGTATTGGATCAATCGCCTCAAAATTCTGGTTCATTCCTGAACGTGTTCATCAGTGGCAGAGTCCCTCACAGCCTGAGGACCTCAGTGAAGACTCCCAGTATGCAGGTCGTGTTCAGGTCCTTGAAACAGAGAGAGGACGCTCCACTCTGAGAATCACTGACCTGACAGAGAGTGATTCAGCTGAATATCGCTTCAAATTCAACACATGGTGGTTTGAATGGAGGAGTAGTTTACCTGGTACAACTCTGACTGTCACAGGTACTGATGAACACAAACTGATGTAAATACACCAACACAGTATATTTAAAAACACTGAACATGTTGATAATAATCAACCATCAAGAGTCTATGTAATTCGTGTTGTGCAGTTCCTAATGCTCAACACTATTTCTTGAAATTGAAACGGTTATGTTGGCATGTATGTACTGTACATGTATCATAGATTTATCTCTAGAACCAGTGGTAATAATATTGTTTCTTGTTGTCATATCCAGCTCTGCAGGTGCAGGTGACCAAAGTAACAGTCCATCAGTCTTATACTGAGGCAGAGCTGAAGTGTCACAGCAGCTGCAGTCCAGCTGCTGATTTGTCCTACGTCTGGTTCAACAATGGACAGGAAATCACATGGGTGAAGACATCTTTTTATAAACGCAGATTTAATCCTGAAAACAGCATCTCCTGCACTTTGAAAGGACATGAGGATTATCGTTCTCCTCCAGTGTGTGAGTTTACTCCACTGTGTCAGGACAAAAAACACACATACACAAAGTTACCCTTAGAAGAGAAGGATTCAGATATATGTTGTCATGTATAATTTGGAAATTGTTTCCTATCATGTGATTTTTTTGTGATTCTTTGATATTATGAAAAGGTATTATGTCTATAAAATCTGTTTTTGCTGCATTTGATAAATGATAAAGATACTTAACATGGTACGTTAATTATATTGATAATGTCACAGACAATAGTATGCAGGTCTTTTGGTTACTAAAGAATGAGTCCTTAACAACTACACAGGGTCTTCTTCCATTGAGATAAACTCAGTTTATCCAGTTGAAACTACACCCCTGATTTAGTTATATTTACCAGTATAACATTATCACGGTCAATTTCAGAATTAATCTACAGTCAGATCAAAGTCATTTAAAAATGTGCAGGGAAGTCTAATGTTAATTGTGGTTGCAACCAGCAGTAAAAAAGAGCCAAAATCTTTGTAAATTGATGATTACAGAAAAATTAAGAAATAATCTCTGCTTGAAGTTACAATTAGGTATGAGTGCCCCTGTATGTTTAATCTTGAGGTTAAGGCAAAGATTATATGAGTAATAAAGGTTTTATTTTGCGATTTTGCTGACTTATCCAGAAGGTGATGAGATGATCCAGTGAGACCTGACAAGGATGTGCATCAGGCGCACAACACTCTGTGTAATGCAGGATATATGGCACTGCCCCTGGGCAAAACACTACATTTTTAGGGGGTTTCCTTCACCACTATGTTTTCACAATAGACCAAAACAGACAAACCAAACACTGGCTCAAGAGAGGGTCTCCTGCATTTTTCCTTTGCATTCCCCTACACGCTTGGCAGGGGAGGGTGAGGTGAGCAATATTCAGTTGGTGCAGTCTACAAACTCACTGATAGATGTCGGTAAATCCTACACACTGGTCCTTTCACTGTACAGATTTTTAATGAGACAGTATAGATATTATCAGTCTGTTGCTTTTCATGTTTCATTGTAACACCTTAAAATATAGTTAGTTTATAGAGAAGTGCCACTACAACTACAGTTTAAAATATTAAACTGGCTGGCAATATTTGCAAACTATTTGCAAAAGGGTCTGAACAGGCGCCCCCTGTTTTTTTCAACCAAAAGGGTTGAAAATCAAACATAACAGACAAATTTTTCCAAAATAAAATTTGAATGTTCTCCTTGCATCTCTGGGTACCCTGGCTTCCTCCAACAAACCAAAGACATGCAGCAAAATAGGTTATTTGGTGACTCTAAATTGTCTGTGGATGTGAACCTGAGAGTGAGTGGTTGTCTGTCTCTATGTGTCGGCCCTGTGATGAACTGGCGACTTGGCCAGGGTGTACCCTGCCTCTCGCCCAATGTCAGCTGGGATAGGCTAATGCCCCCCGCAACCTTTTAAGGATAAGTGGTTATGGACAATGAATGAAGGTTCACACCCCGAACCCCACCAATACAAAGAAGTGATCTTCTTCATCTGTGATGTGTTGTAATCTTCTTGTTGCTGTAATGCATGTTCATATCTTCTCCAGATGCCCCAAAGGTTCCCTCTGTGTCAGTGAGTACCTCTGGTGACATAGTGGAGGACAGTTCAGTGACTCTGACCTGCAACAGTGACGCTAACCCACCAGCGAATTACACCTGGTACAAGACCAATGTGAACCTCAAACCTCCCAGTAAAGAACCACAGCTTGTCTTCAGCTCCATCCAGACCTCTGACTCAGGAACATATTATTGTACAGCTGAGAATGAGTTTAGGAGGGCAACATCTGAATCCATCTCTATCAATGTGAAATGTGAGTGGAACAGTTTATCTAAAAATAACGCACAACTGAAATCTGTTTTGTCTTTGCAGGGGAAGTTTTTTTTGATCATGTCTAATTTCTTCAGCTCTACTTGCTCATATTCCTACAGGATGATGCACTTCAGAGTTTGATTTTGGTTTCAGGAAAACTCCTGTTTTTATGCATATAATAACACCACAATTACAAATACTGCCATGCTGAGAAACTGCACATGAGCAGAAAAATGTAAAACTCCCTACCATAGTCCCCCTGACAGAATGAAAAAAACATATTGCTAAATTTGGACTACTGCCATAATTTGATTTCCCCCAACAATTGTGACTGATGGTGGCAACAGGCAATAACAATTTAATTGTTAAACTTGAAATATGTCTAATATCTTTACCAGTTGTTTGTTTAGAAACCAAAGGAGGTCAGTTAGCTTTTAACCTACCTGACCAAATCTGGCATTGTGTTGAAATATTTAAAAGGATAGTTCAGATCCTTTAATCTGTATGAAACACCAGAGGGGTGATTTTGATGAGGATGGGAATAGGTTGCTGTCTCTGCTTCTCAAGACAAAGGACATTCCGACAGTGTAGGTATTACACTATCAATGAATACCTCATACAACTACACTTCAAACAATCCGAACTTTGCCTTTAATGTCACCAGAGCTGTGTCAACTTGTAAATTCCACACAGCGTTGCTCTAGGTAAAGCCATGTCAGGATTTCTAAAGTAGTAAGTGTATAACACAATAAAACTGTGGCACTGGAATAATTCATGAAAATAACTTTATTTCCCCTCCTAGCTTGTGGCCGTCCATGCCTAAAACAGGCCTGTTGTTGTCTCTCTTTTGTCCACCAGATGGTCCAAAGCTTCCCTCTGTGTCAGTGAGTCCCTCTGGTGAGATAGTGGAGGGCAGTTCAGTGAATCTGACCTGTAGCACTGATGCTAACCCAGCAGCTAATTACACCTGGTATAAGAAGAACCAAACACTGACTCAGGGACCAGAAGGCATTCATCATTTCTCCTCTATCAGCTTAGAGGACAGTGGGATCTACCACTGCATGGCTGAGAATGAGCATGGCCAGATCAACTCTACATCTGCCCATATAGATGTTCAGTGTAAGTACAAAATATCACTTTGACTCTCAGTGACTTCAAGTCAGGGCTCATCAAAATTTGGATGACCAGGGAACCAACATGTGATTGAGGGCTGCACAGGAACAAGCACAAATCTAAAGACACAAATTAATTCCAAGAATCAGGCACTGACAAAATGACATGTGATCCTTATTGTCACAGAAGTAATTTACCAAACAAATACATCTTCTGATGTAGTGCAAGTTGTTAATTCTGTATTTTTCATTAAATGCCATAGATGCAAGTTACTCATTACACAGTGTCTCCATGTTGTCCACCATGTTGCACAGCTTGATGATATCAAGTGGAGCATCAGTCCTCTGTGTATGCATTATGTGTTATTAATGTTTCTTTCTGGTGTCCCTCCCAGTAGATGCCACTAAAAACGACAGCCAAATTAGTCTTTTCCTGAAAAAAAAAACCTTGTATTTCTATACATTCTCTTCCAGATGGTCCAAAGCTTCCCTCTGTGTCAGTGAGTCCCTCTGGTGAGATAGTGGAGGGCATTTCAGTGAATCTAACCTGTAGCAGTGATGCTAACCCAGAAGCTAATTACACCTGGTACAAGGAGAATGAAGACTCACCAGAAGCATCAGGACAGATATTCACCATCATCAACACCAGAGCTGAACATAGTGGGAATTATTACTGTGAAGCCCAGAACAAAAGAGGACGTCATAACTCCACCTCACATTCAATTGTTGTGGCAAGTAGGTCATGCTAATTAACCAAAATTCATTTGTTGCAGCAAATGAATCCCAATTCAAAAGGTTCAATCCACAGTCTTGCAGTGGAGTACCATGACTTCAAACCTGGAAGTGCTGTTCAACCAAACTGTGTCATCTCTGCCATCTCTGCCATCCCAATATATGGCCAGAGATTTGATACAACTCCAGATTTGTTTTTAGTCTGAGGTGTAAAATTACTTAGAATCAGTATTAGGGTCCACCAATATATTATTCCATAATTAATGTTTCTGTTTGATCACTGTTTCACAGGTTCAATGAAATTAGCAGGTGTTGGATCAATTACTGCTGTTTTTCTGGCTGTCATATTCATTTCTGTCCTCCTCTTTATTAAGTGAGTAGCTCAGTTTTACTGTGCTTAAATTCATTAATACATCTTAAATTTGTTTAGTCATTTCATTTGTCATTCATTCCCCTATCCAGAAGACAGAAGTCTTCAAAACAAACCACAAAGCGACCAGACAACAAAGCACAGGTGAGGACAAAGAATTCAGGTGGTTCGCTCTCACCCTTGTCCCTATCACCTTCTCTTTTTTCATCCATCATGCCCAATTTATAAATGTAAAACAACCCCCTCACCAGAGGTTTTCATGGGTCAAAGAAATCATGCCTGAACCCAAAAAGACCGGGAAATGTTGCACTCAGATCAGTCTATTATTTGAAAGCTGGCATGCAGATATATACAGAGCTGAGAAATATTGGACCCGTACTTGGCTGGACAACCTGATTCCTATTAACAGGTGACCATTCAAGGTGACCATTCATTTACAAGATATCAGGACATAAGTTTGTGTCTTTCCCACTATAACTTAGAGAAGTTGCCTGCTTCTGTGTGCCTGGCCATGCCGTATCAATCCTCCTTGCCAAGACAATTAGTAAATAACTTTAGGGTCATTAATGTGCTAACATCTGTGCAAGTGTGCAAAATACCCAGTGGCAATTGGGGAGTGCTCCAGTGTTATGCTGAAGTCTTAGCTTACACAGACTCAATAAGCAGTATACAAGATTTCATGGATGCAAGTCAATGCAAGCAACTAGGCAATACCCTACAAACAAGTAGTGAAATTTACTTTCTCTTTAAATTATTGTCCTGCTTTGATGCATACTAAGTCTGAATTTATGACCAAGTGTAACCATGATGTCAAAGCAGAAAAACAATCCACGGCCTTTTAGGTTGTTTGGGGTAATATTACATTTTCTAAACTACACAACATTTAAATTGTGGACCATTCGCAACATCGCCATGTATAGAAGAAGGCTTTACCAGAGACAACTGAGTAATCAATGGCAATATAAGAGGAAAAATCACAACAATATTATTCTGTATTCATTTGTGAATAAATATTTTGCAATTAGAAAAAGTAATACTGGACATAATACATTTGCAAGTGACAGATCATTATTTAGAAGACTCCCCCAAACTGAGGGTCTCAAGTGTTAAACAAGACTCCCTGTACTTCGCTGTGCTCACTAAAAGTAGTCTGATCTCTGTTCTCTGACTCTTCACCTCCTGAGCAGGGGCACTTGCTTGCACAAGTCATGTGGCACCACCTTGTGGCTACAGGTGCACATTGCAGTACACACATACACAGAGCACTTCCATCATGATCAGTGCTGTCTGACCACAGCTGAGTCTTTTTTCAGATCTGTGTTGCCTGATATACAGTAATTATTTTGTTTGTACCATAATTTTAATAACTGTATGATAGAAGATCAATAATTCAAAAAAGGACAAATGTACTTGTTTGTGATTTGAGAACAACTAACCATGTCAGCACCACACTGACCAAGCAGCTGGTAAAGCAGTGGGGCTTGTCTGACTTTTCATCTCTGGGCCTAGGTTTCAGATGGACCTGTGAAGACCTCAACCACTCACCCTCAAAGAGACAGTACACCCACAAATCAAAAATACATATTTTTTTCACCTGAGCTGTTGTGCAAATAGTAAGAGGAAAGTAAGGGGAAAAATATGTATTTGTGATGTTGGGGTGAACTGTCCCTTTAATGCTGCAGATGCAGATGTTTTACTATATGGTCATTTTGTGGTACAGGCAAATAATAACCATACTTGTCTATGTGTTGTTTACCTTTCAGGTGAATGTGGCTTCAGTGTGCGACAACGTTTCAGCTGCAAGACAGAGAGAACCAGCAGAGGAGCGGGAAGACCTTTGCTATGCCAGCGTGAGCTTCTCCAAAAACCGGGAAGATCCCCTCTACTCCAACATCTGGTCAGCTCAGTCCAAGAATGAAGAGGAGGAAGAGGACGACAGTGTGGAGTACACTACTGTCATGTTTACAAGTGCCAGTGCCTCCTCAGAGTGAGTCCTGGAGAATTTTTCTTTGCTACACAAAGTTTAGTTTTCATTGCTGTGACATCTGTTTGCTATTTTAAACTTTTTTTTTGTTCAGAACTCTCTAAGTATGTTTCTTCATTCACAGACCAAGAAGTCAAGATGCTATGGAGGATTCATCTGCATTGTACAGCACAGTCACCAAAAAACCAAGAGTATGAACACAACACAAATCTGGTGTGTTGCAGCCTGCAGGCCAAATCTGGTGCCCAACAGTGTCAAATGGCACTCTGCACATTTTCTAATTCATAAAGAAAATAAACTGACTGTTTTTTCCAGGAAGGAGGGATAGAAATGGAAACAACTATTAGCTGAAGAGGAGGAAAAGTTGTGCAGGAATGAGGCAAATTCTGATCCCATAAATGTGTACTTTCATACCAAAAGAGCTTAAATATGCTCTGTGAATCATTTTAAGCAGGTTCAACATGAAAACATAAGTTCCTCTGCTGCCTTAAAAATCTGAATTTGCTGAAAATATTTTATATATTCAGCCCAAAATTGTCTACTGACCATGTTTTTTAAATTTAATTTAAATGGACAAGTTATGTGAGCTTACCGTTGTGCATTTTCTCAGCTCATCATTTCATGTCAAAAGACCTCAAGTCAGAGAAACTCATGTTTATAAGTTCTGAGGTGGTTTGACAATAAAATTAAGTCGATTGACTTGTGGTAAATAAAAACCTATGTTTTTATGTTAAGTTAATGAGAAAAGATTAGTTGATTCCAGCCCATGCATGTATGATGTTTTGCAGTATTCATTCTGACACTCATAACAGTTCATGTTTATGGTTAAAGTTTATGAATCATTCTAACATTTCAGTGATTGCATGAGGTTCCAGCTCTGTTTACTGTTGTATGAGCTTTTCCAAATGTTATGTTATGTTCGTTTAGCAAAAGTTGCCCCAAGGCAAAGTGAGTTGCATATCCCTTCTTCACAGTGTTTAAGCAGGTGTCTGCATGACATTAAAATACATTTTTCAGGACCGACCTGGTCAGTAATGCAGCCTAAAGGCATCTGTACAAGTCAAGCA
This sequence comes from Lutjanus campechanus, assembly GCA_027495735.1. NCBI lineage: Eukaryota > Metazoa > Chordata > Actinopteri > Lutjaniformes > Lutjanidae > Lutjanus > Lutjanus campechanus. The sequence goes on along the minus strand of JAJHUR010075238.1, from coordinate 2,385 downwards.
CATGAAACAAACAAACAAAATGAGCATCTCCCACTAACAGAAAAAATAATATTACAAAAGTGTATTTAAGGGCCCAGGCAAGGATGCTCTCTGCCTTACTGCCAGTGCTCACAAATCATTTCCAACATCTTGTCAGTGATGAAGAGTATTACTTTAGACTAGTATTTCTTTGCTGTGCTGTTTTGTTTTTAAGTTGCAATATCTGTTTTTACTGTCAAATATTGTAAGTATTCCAAACAATGAGTTACTGTTTTGTTTAAGTACTAAATCTTTAACTTAAATTTTTTTTTATTTACTGTGGTTTTGTGTTTTTTAACCCTGTGACCTATTTCAGTTTTATCCCTCTGGTCTGTTAAATAGACTTGATTGCACTGATATATGTTTAATTAATCTCAGATTTTATTGAATAAATATATTCAGTTAGACATGAGTAATGTTTTTAGTGTTCAAATTATGTGAGAACGGGATGGGACACAGCTCCCCTAAAGGTACCTAAGATCCCATGAAAACAACAAAAGTTTGTTTGTGGCTTCCCAAAAAGTGAATAAATTACCAAACATTTTCTGAATGTGTTTATCAATCATTAGCAATAATTGGGGAAGCAACTGATATAAAAAGCTTTAAGTTGAAACTTAGTGAACTAAAGGTTAACATGAAAGCTTTAGCAAGCTCCTGTTTGTTTATTTCCCCTACATCAATCCTGTTCATTTACCTTGTTCCACTCTTTATTTCATCCCTGGTCATTCATACCCCACCTGCAGTGGCTTCACGCCCTCCAAGGGGGGGGGGGGCTGTTTGGAACCTCTGATGTAGGCTTAAGTGATAGCAAAGATGTTAGCAAAAATTACATGTACAGACCTCTCTCTCACACCACCACCTCCTACCTGTATGAGCAAACCTATTCAAAAAGGCGTCGGTCTAAAGGCGTCAGAGGTCTATTAGTCAGGTAGGCAGAACAAAAGGCTGGAAGGTGTAAGCACAGTAGTCAAGTAGTGGCCAGTATATATTTCAAGGCATTATGTGGAACAGGTGAGCCTGTGGGTGGGGAAAGTCAGGTGATGATCTATAATGTTTATTTCTCAACCAGTCGGAATGAGTGGTGTTATATTCAAGGGTTGATGATCTATATAATCAAGAAAAAACGTTTTGCTTCTGTTTTGTTTTGCTTCCCCTAATATTTGACTAAACAATTTGTCGGTGCCAAAGATCTTAGTTGACCACGTTTTCATTTACTTCTTAGTTACAAAAAAAATTATCCACCTCAGAGGATTGTTGCAAGATGGATTTTTCCAAAACATACTCATTCAGAATTTTGCCTTTTTTTCAGTTTTATTGGATTGTCATTATTTATGCAGTAATGTTATATTACTTCAATGTTGCAGCTGTAGGCTGCAACATTACATTACATTGCGTTAGTGACTTGTGAATTCCCTCCAGGGATTAAAATAAAAAATCTCAAATAATAATGCAAAATTACTATTAGTGTGAATTTGCAAAGTAACTAAAAACTTATCTTTATCAAGTCAATGTAGTGGAGTAAAAAGTACAGTAGCCTATTTTTCTCCTGAATTGTAGTGTAGAAAATGGAAATGATTAAGTAAAGAACTGCAAAATTGTTATTTCATAATCTCAATCTAAACAAACCTGCATTTAAGGAGATCAATCAAGTTGCCAGCTGCAGTTGTTACAGCCTCTGTCGGTCTCAGTGACAAATTCTTTACTCAGAAACTGAACTGTTCATGTTCATGAGAGCATCTTTATTCTTTCAGTGCAAAATTGTCCTCTCAGAAGTTGTGTTACGGGTCAGTTGCTGTCATGTGAGGAGCTTTTTTTTTCATTGTACAGTATATGAGAAAGTTCACACATTTGGGGAAGTACAGACATTCGTCTGTTCATGCATGCAAATGATGTAAAGAGGAAGGAAGCCAGCTGCCTTTTATCAGCTGTCTAAACATAACTGTGGAAGTAGAAGATGCTTCTCCTTTCAAGACCACATGCAGAGCACTTGCACTTGCACAGTGTCTACCTTCGTATCAGTTTTATCAGACAGAGATGAGCGGAGCAGCCATGAGTTTAGCTGCAGCATCGAGCGGGTTTGTTGTCTTCCTCCTCTCTGTTTCAGGTACTGTACATCTACATTTACATTTTAAGGTATCTAAGATAATCCCAGATAAGATATTCCGTCATTAGTCCCTCAACAGAAAAAATTGCCTTATCTGAAATATGTTGTTGTTGTTGTTGTTGTAGTCTAAAACTTTGATATATCAAAATTGTAATGTTTTGTCCACTGGAGGGGCATGATACGGGGCACTTTATCATGTTTTGCCTGCTACTGGGGCATCCAAGAAGGCACTTTTACAGCATTTTTTGAATATCGGAGCACTT
>JAJHUR010075237.1:0-11103 GCA_027495735.1 Lutjanus campechanus | reverse complement strand
TTATGTGTGTTTCAGACCTCTGCAGGGGGCAAATAAAACCCAAATGCTGAGAAACAGACTGTGTTCACGAAGACAGAATTGGAGAGCGGTTGTGTTCCAAGGTAGGCAGTCGATCCCAACCGATAAATCAACATTTCCAATATTATTGGCTGATTTTAAGTTATCACAGATATTCCAATGTGAGTGCACTATTAATACACTTCATTCAAACTAAGAATAAGAGCGTATGCTTGCAGTTTACATTTTGTAAATGGATGCATATCCACTTGTTTGGACCTATTTGTCAAGTGACAGGATCAATTTATTGATTATTCATTTTGTGTCATTTTTAATAAACAACAACAACAAAAAAGCTAAATGTTCTGATTTCAGCTGCTTACATGTGAATATTTTCTGGTTTCTTTCCTCCTCTAGTGACATTTTTAGTGATTTTTTTCTGACAAAACACGACATTTGAGGACGTCATCTTGGACTTGTATCATTATTTTGATATTTCAATTGATTGAGAAAATAATCAATGATGAAAATAATCATTATTTGCTGCCATAAATACACCATATTAGACGACACAATTTCACCATATTTTATATTGAGGTATTCCAAAAGTAACAGAAAGTAATCAAGTTACATTACTTTAATATGACTACATTTTCAACAAGTAATGAGTAACTGTATCAGAATAAATTTTTTAAGTAACGCTCCGAACTCTGCGTGTACGTAACCAAAGAAAAGGTGTGGCCCACAGCCAACTCACTGACTCCATGAAGGTGTTGATGTGAAAATTGCTGTGTGTTGAAATCGTGTCCACATCCAAACAAATGCACAAAATAATTTCAAATTGCACCAAATTTGGAACATCCTGGTGGCCCAAGGGTTTAAGACACTGACCATGTAATTGGATCGTCTCAGCTTTGAGTCAAGCCAGAACCCTTTGTTGCGTGTCATCCCCTCTCTGTCTCAGAATCCCTCATTTGCTGCCTGCCTGTCCTGTGTGTCAGCTAATAAAGACAAAAATACCCCACCTTTTTCCATAGGCAGTTGTCCTGACGCATGCAGGTGGATTGGTGATTTTCTGAATCTTATCCTGCAAGTAACATATTATATGACATCCTTTGTTGTCCAAAACCCAACCTACCACAACTTACTGATGTTTGTTCTCATAAGATAGCTGTGTGGCAGAAAGTGTGGGGCATTTCTCTTTTACTTTGAAAGCCCAGCATTATCCAGTGATGATCTGTTGTTGTCAGACTCTGAATGTCAACTCAGGAAGCAAACAGAGAGAAATGTTGTGGATCTTATTTGTTCTAAAACTCACATGAAGTTACTTTCTCTTCTTTTAGGCAGACATTCAGCAGAGCTATTTACAACAGTTTTAAGGCTATTTTACACAGGATGCAGTGCTACAGCGATATATTTGCAGCACATCTGATTCAGCACGTCAACCCGCATGTCATTTTAAACCCACTCTGTTCAGAACCCACAGACCTGACCCCATTCATGTGCACACTGCCATACAACAAGTAGAAAGAGAAGTAAAGGCAGTTCTGTGGGTCAAAGTGCGCTTTATTCTTCTCCTCCTCGACAGTCTTTCATCATCCATTCCTCAACTGAAATAACCCAACTATGGCTATTACTAGAGCGTTTGTTGGTGGTTGCCAAGCAGCATGAATGAGGGACAACCTAAGGAGGGAATGTCACCAGTGCCTCCACAAAATAAGACAGGAAAAGAAAATATTCATGTTTATTTTCTGCCAGGAAGAATACAGAAAACACACGTATGATTTTAAAGCAATTTATTTGTGTTGAAACACTACTTCGTGTGCTGCAGCAAGCCTGCGGCGCCCAGCAAGAATAGAGCTTTATTCTGTATTTGCTGCATGCTGCAGGGCTGCTGCAGCCACAATGTGCTGCATTCACACATTTGGTGTAAATATACACTACCAGCTACCCTTCTAATTAACATTTTTTGGCTGGGGCAGATGCTGTGCTACATACACACTACATGCTGTGTAAAATGGCAGTAAGCAGGGTTGCCAGGTCTCTGTGACAAAACCAGCCAATACAGCAGCTCAAAACCAGACCAACAGCAAAAACAAAACCATATACACTGCTGCCACTGAAAAATGCATTATAATATCTACAAAATAACACCCTTCTTATTAAGTCTGCCAGCATATAAAGCAGTTTTCCCCAAACAGTTCTTTCACCCAGGTCCTAAAAGTCCTTGTGTAATTACACACAGTATTTTATCATAAATAAGATATAGAACACAAACTAACCTGTTGCTTTGTCTTTTCAGTTTCTCCCTTTTCGCTTCCTCCCTGCCTGCCTTGACAACTTAAATGTACTGTTTTTACTTCATATGCATTCATATGCACTGTAGTTCATACAATACCTTATTGCAACTCAGACATATAAAAACATCATGTTACGTCACTATATTTTAATCATATACTTACAATAAATACATGTGCGTATGCATTACCTACATTAAAAAACAAACAAAAAATAGTAGTAGCCCAGTTCTGCAGGAAAACCATGGACCTGGCAACCTTGGCAGTAAGTGTTATCTGTTTTGTCTGGTGTTTTTTGAGATATGTTGAATCAAACTTGTTCTACAAAGCTACAGATGCCACACATTTGGTATCAAATTGAAAAGGACGATGTGTCTTTTGAAACGTCTGACAATTTCTTTCTGTTGGTGAGCTAGAGGTTTTTGTTTGGGTTGAGTCGGAAAATGCTTCTTTCTGTGAGGATTCTCAGCTACATGTTAGAATTCTTCTGGGGTCTAGAGAGTTAAAAAATCAATACTTGTATTGGCCTCAAACATCCAGTATCGGTCAGACAGTAAGAGGTAAAGGCAGCTCCTCAGGCATGTTTTCATGTGGCCCAGTGGTTAAGTTAGAGCGTGGGACTGGATTGTAGCTGTGCTCTGGCTACAGGCAGTCTGCCGTGAGTACAAACCAAAAACAAGGACACAGGGATTGGGGGAGAGGAGTTCCTTGCAAGATTTTTTTCTCCAACAATACCAGGGAGTTCAAAGCAAAACAAGTGGCAGAGCAAATATCCCATATCCCAGGTTCCCCTGCCCGAGCCTTTAGCTTGAGGCAACAGCAGTGCTGAGTGCCGGGGAACTGGAGAGCTTTATCGATTTGGACGTTCCTTAAAGGTTACACCGTCTCACATCTGCCTTCCCTGCAGACAAACAGAAAGAGAGACAGAGAGACTTCCAGGAGGGCCTGCCATAAAGCATCGCGGGCGGGAGTATTTTGGAGGTATCTTTTAATTTCATGCACGACAGCTCTCACATTTGTTTCCCTCCCTTTCCCGTTCGCCTCTTTTTTTTCCCTTCCTCTAATGTTCCCTTTCCACCCCACCCATCCTTTCCCCCCCTTCTTTCCATCTCCAGGGTTCGCATTCAAATGACGCTGCATCCTGAGCCATCCGGATGGGACCGAGGCACGGAAACAATGTTCATTTTGAACCTTTCCTTTCTAAGTACGAGCGAGGAGGCACTTCAGCCTTATGTAAGCAATTTATTCTGCAGTGCTGATACAGCTGAGTGATGCGATGCAGCTCGTACACACAAATTACAAGGCTTTTGAAACTCGGGCCTCCTGATTTATATGTATTAAATGTCATTGGCCACCTATAAATGGTGCATCCCATCCTAATTATGCGGACGGTAATAACCTTCTCTTCGTTACGGTCTCTCCTGAGTTGTATTCTCTGAAGCCTTCGGGTGAGAAAAAAGCTGACAGATATGTGCGAGGGTATGCGGCATGCTGCAGAGCGGGGGACGGGGGAGGTAGGAGGGGGAGGGAGGTGTGTGTCAAATGTGATTACAGGAAAAAAAACAAGGTAATTAAGCGTAGCGAATTTGGCTGGAAATTTGAGTCAAACCTTTTGACCTGGAGCGCTGCCAGATCAGCCTCCATTCACTCTTCAGTCAGTCGAGCAGGCAGGTCGAGGAGGTCGCCGGGTGGGGTGGGTGGGGGGTGGGGGGGATTGCAGCGAGGGGTGAGGAGTTGCACCGCGGGAGGCGTGCTTGACCCCGGACCCCGGCAAGTCGGAGGAAAGAGAGGCCACTCCACAGCCTAGAGTTGCTTCCAAAGGGTTCAAGTGTCATTCTCGGAAAGCGGAGACGACGTTTCACTGACAACGCTCGTTTTCATGTCGTTCTCCTGTGGTAGAAAGTTCTGTCACTGGATCCTTGTTAGCAGAGCTCATTAAGAGACTTAATTAGTCCAATGTGGCTACACTGATTGCTCCACACAGGGTAAAGATCCAATTCCAGTTTGACGAAGGCTTAGTTCAGACTGCAAGCAAATCAGGTTTGTCTCTCAAGCCAAGTGTCTCAAGACATTAAAACAGCTCTGTTGGTCAACTTGGTTGATCTAAAAAAATTACAGTACCGGCAAAGAAAATGTGATCATTTTTACCTATTACAGCTGTAGGCGGTCATATTGACCACACAGAAATTGCCACTGTTATATTGTTACTGTTGTTTTGAACAGTTGGAGATGCATCTTGGTTGCTTAGCAACTATCATTGTCACTGTCAATAAAACTCCACAAGTGGTCTCAATTTTCAGTTTCCCAACATTTAACTACAAATAATTCATTAATTAGACACAATTAAAAATAAAGTTGTGGGGACCAGGGACAGCAGGAGCACTTTTTGTCTCAGCAAGCTCTCAAATTTTGAAACAAAGTACGCTTACTCGTTTCCAGCCTTTTCCAATAGGCTATGATTATTTTTGTGATGGTTTTCGGTGGAAATTTGTTATATTACTGTTAAAATAACATGTTTATATTCTCATAAAATACATTCAACTGTTTCTCACTCTGATTAATTCTAGATTAATCTAAAATGGTTAATCTAGATGAAGGCTCCGTCGGTTATTTGCAGTTGATCAGATCAGATTTGTGTTTTATGTCATGAAACTTCACAGCCACAAAGCAGACACCCGGGGCATTCGGAGGATGGATGGCTCTCCTGCATGTATTGCTGTGAGAATCTCTTGGCACCTCACAATTCAATTCCAATTCAGAGGGCTACGATGTGATGTCCTTGCCAAAACTCAAGAAATAGCCTAGTTTAGTCCCTCCAGAAAGTTGCGAAGTTGTAGACACATAAACTAAACTAATCTCCATGAATTCCGCACAACCTTGCAAGTATGTCAAATCACCACAACTTTTCCGCAAATTTGACTAATCATCGCAGCTTCTCACAATTTCCACCAATCACAGCAGTCCTCAGCACAAATGTCATACATGACTCTGTGTTATTTACTTTTTTCTCTATTTTTATTCATTTATTTTGTCACAGGTACTGAAAAGGACATAGTAATTGTTGTTGACATGTATCAATGCTCTGTGTGCACTTTAATACTGTATTTTACTGTGTCATTTTGTGCTATTTTGAGTTTGAGCTCCAAAAGATATTTTACCTCTTTGTGGAATAGCCCCCAGGTGAACCATCTACATTAACCATGTTTTATTAGAATTTTTGCAATCCTGAGCCTTTTTGGTAAGGTTACTGAAAACACTCAGAACAGAGTGCAGAACAAGTTGCCTTTGACTTTAATAAATTATACAACAAAGGACAACCTTTTGGAAATTTCACTTGCTCCCACAATTTCATTGTAAAATATTCTAAAAAACATTGCAGCATGCATCAGAATGTTTTAGAGAAGCTGCAAATGCCCACAAAAGTCTGTCCAGAGCCCTCCTCCCAAAGGACCAGCAGACGATTTATTATAATGTCTGTCCAGGGACTGTTCTCTGTGTCCATAGTAGCAACATGGATTCTGCTCTGTCGCATTGTGTGTGAGTCAAAAAACAGTTTCAAATCCAATCTGAGACGTATCTGTAGAAATTGCATCCCAAACCTTCTCCAAATGTGACCTGGATCCCATTTGATAGTTTACATTTCACATGGTTATATTTGCTATCCAGACTTTATGAGGGCGGGGTCACACCAGCCCTGTTTAGACCAGTTGAACAGGGCTGGTAGCACCCACTTGGTGCAGTTCGTTTGGGTTGGTGTGGCCTCAGACTGCTGTCAAGTGAACTCTGAAGCAGCTCATTTCGAAACAATCACAAAGGCGGACCATTGTAGGTGTGTTTCATTGGTTACCAAACATTTTCTCTTCCTGGTTCGGTGACTGGTGAACTAGCTGCATGTTTGCTTCCAAAGTGTGGGCTGGTAGGGGACAAACTTGCCTGAATTGTTAAATTATTAGTCGTATGAGACGTTCATGTGCGCTGTGATGAACGATATTCAGACTGTTTGACCAATAATCAAACATTTCCACCACATGACTTGTCACATATACACATAACTGTCTGAGTTCAGCCTTTGTAAACGCAAACTGGACCAGTTGGAAAATTGAAATAATGGGTCATTCTCGGATTGGTTCCATTCAGGAATAGGACCTTTATGTTTGAACCCGCTCTGAAATCAATCTGGATACAATCTGGAAATGTCAAAAACTGGATTTGGGTTGGCAGTCTAATCAAAGCCAACACAAGGTAAGCTTTTCTCCCTTTAGCTGCCCTCTGTGTTTGCCTGTCAAGCTCATGCTAGAGGACCTCCCTCCTCTGTCTGCCTATCAAATTTCGCTCAAGGACCCCCTTCAACTGTGCCTGTCAAATTTTATTTTGAATGTCACTCCAGCGCCCTGGGTTAAATGCTACAACAGATCCAAGATCCCAACAATCTGCTTGTCACATGAAGCCATGAGTAGCGTGTGGTTCGTCTTTATCTGCTCCTCTGTCTGCCACGAGAACAGATAGCAGGGGTTGCGTATGCATAAAGCACACAGTCACAGTGCTCTAACAGGCGCTAATCCCACAGCTCATCTTGCCCCGCCGTTCCATCTGCCGTACAACCCTGCAGGTCAAACTCAGGCCACTTTACACTGGCTTCCCTTTTCGCTCTCCTCTGCCGCTTGATGCTGGTGCTTTGTAATAAAGCAGCTAAACCGCAGAGCGAGCCCTCACAGCCGCAGCGTTGGCTTCGGGGGTAATTGCGTTGGAGTTCTCAGAACGCTCCAATTCCCTTAATTATTAACGAGTGTTATTGTAAATTATGGATTATTAGCTCCCCTCCACGACACTGAGCGGCCGGGGCGCCGCCTCATGATGCCGGCAAATGGCAGGAACAGGTGAGGGGAGGAAAAACCGGCAGGGTAATGAGCTGAGAGAGGGAGCTAAATGAGGACAAAAACTACACGGCGATGAAGTATGGAGAAGCAGGGGTAGAGGAAAAGAGGGTTTTGGAGAGGAGCCGTGTGCAGGAGGGTGAGGCAAGCTGCCTGGGCCGCCCTGACTCCATTTAATCACTCAGCTGTTCCACTGAGCGCTGCCTGGCCTAACAACTGAGCCGGCTGCAAAATTACTTACAAATCACTTGTGTGATTTTTCATTTAGATGCAGTTAAGATGAGAGAGACTTATTAGAATGGGGATGGGATGCATGCCTGTGTTGTGTCTTTTTTTTTCATCTTTTGATGTGGAGATTTGGGGGGCTGAATGTGGGACTAATTGAGTGGGTCAATTGCAACACAAGATGGCAGGCGGCACGCAAGCCCTCGTCATTAAATCATTACAAAACATTGAATATGGATTTGTGTCATTTAATTCACAAGAGGAGGGATGCTTGCAGAGACGCTAATTGAATACAGTTCACGCTGATTGCAAATATGGCTGAGTCCATAAAGAGAACTGATGGCTTTGTTGGTGTGTGTGTTTGCATGGTTGTTAATTGAGTTATCTGAGTTTTGCATCTGAACTCTGCAATAAAACAGGACCACCAGTGCCTACTTTGGTGGTTTTGACTATTTTATCTTCAAATGCTTCATATTCATAAAATCTGTACAACGTGAAACAACAAGGTTATGTAAATCAAGAGAATAATTGATCTAAGTATTGAAATCATCAGATGTATGTTCATCCAATCTTAAACATCTCTTAAACAAACTGATACAAAAGATTTCTAAATGTAGAAACATCAACAAAATATTTATTAACACTTCATAACAGGGTTGCAAATTTCATGCATTTTCCTCAACTTGCGCTAAGCGCTGCAGCCACTGTGTCCCCCTTGGAAATTTCCATTCAAGACCATAACAAGTGTTTTGAATGTCTGTTTCACATTAATCATAGTTCAAATTAATTTTCACCGCATGAGTAAGTGTCTGTTTATGAGTCATAAGAAATCATTAATAATACTGTAGAAGGAGTAGATGTTTATACAGTTAAATTGAGCAAAATGTTAATGGAGTTTGGCAGGCAGTGAGACAGACAGCCACTTAACACATCGTCCAGAGTGTGTGTTATTTCGGAGCAGTGGGCTTTTGTTTTCAGGATAACAGACAACTGACAGTTGTAAACAGCTGATCAACAATTTATGAGGGTGCATGCATCCTGCACCCCTGCGGAGCTCCTGCGGCCTGCCTGTCTCCGCCTGTCCATGGAGGAAGGGGTATGATCATAGATCATACTGTATATTTAACAGGTTTACAACCTATTTAATATACAGTCCCAGCTCACAATTTGGAGTGCTGTACTCATTTTTGCCTGTGCAATGGCTACATATTACTCCTTTAATAATAATTAATAAGAACAGCAAAATGCATATCTTTTTCTCAGTTTAAGTTTTATTTAAACAACTTTTGCGGCAGTTATGTGAAATATTAATTCTTGCCTGATAACTCACCATCTACCATGTCCATAGGCATCATCTTTATTGGGAGTATGTTGTTCCATTTTCAACTTGCGCTGCAACCATTGGGTCCTGACTCTTCAAGTGGTACAACACTGACATTGTAGCGGAGCTGTATTTTATGGTGGTGTTGCAATGATTACATGGTGCATTGTCCACTTTTACAGTGTAATGCTCCTGCGTGGTACAATGTTTTTTTTTCTTCATCTTGCTGAAGTGTTTCCCAATGACCATTTCTTCCTTTGTTGCACCTTTTCATGGGGTTCATCATTCAAGGTTTAGTTCAGGGCCTGCAGAGTTTCTTCCACTAAATTCGATAAAAATCAAAAATCTTTTTGTTAGCTACGTGTACAAATCCACCCTTGAATTGGTCCTGTCGAAGCATTTAAAGATTCTGCCAAAAACCTCTGTGTGATGTTCAGTTCTAGCAAGGGCATGCATTTTTGTTCCCCCTACCATTTCAGGAATATTACCCAAATCAATCTACTCAGAGTTTAAGACACAATCCATCATTCATGCTTTTATTTTCTTTATACTTATACCATTAACAGGCACAACTCAGAAAACAAGTCGCACGCTCCAAACAGTACAGAATGTGGCAGTTAGACACCTTACACAAACCAAGAAACGATATCACATTGCTCTTTTTTATCTTAAAGGAGCAATATGTAACAATTGCACATCCAAAATGAGTACAGCAGTCCAAATAATGAGTTGGAGCCATGGACTGTAAATTAAACAGATTTAATTCTATTTAATATACAATCTATGGTTGAAGTAAGTCATATTATCCCACCCCCTCCACCCCAGACTGAAGACCAGGCAGGCAGCAGGAACACTGCAGGAGTGCAAGGCGAGCGCAACATGTCAATGGACAGTAAGAAGCAATAACAAGTCCTCCACTGTTAGTTGATCAGCTGTTTATAACTCTGTCAGTTGTAAAGTTAAGCCCGTTATCCTGAAAACAAAAGCCCACTCCTCTGAAAATGCACACTCTGGAATGTCTGCCTGTCACACTGCCTGCCAAATGTATTGCTAAATTGAACAATTATTGATATCTATGCCTTTTACAAGATTATTAATGATATCTTACGACTCAAAACAGACACTTACTCATTCAGCTAACATTCAGCACTAATTTGAACTCTAATTAACATAAAACAGACAAAGACTCTGGCGAGAAGCGAGTTTTTCAACTTAGCTTGTTACCTTAGTCTCTGATGACATTTCATGGTCATTTTGTGGTAAATTACTATAAATATATTGCAGATTTCTCCTTCTTTATGCTTTAAATAGCCTTTTACAACCCACTTTTATCAAAAGGCTTGTTTATGATTTCATTTTAGTCGGCTAAAATGTGTACATGTGCGCAAGTATACAAAAATATTCAATATTAGGTCTTTTCTGATCTATCTTAAGGCCTCTTCAAACCCACAGCAATGCAAATAAACAGCACAGAATTGCAAATAATTTGGTGGGGAATAAATAAAAGAAACATTAGCGGGTACACCTGATATTGAGAAAGACAGAGTGTTCACTTTCACTGCTCAGTTCAAGAGCTGAAACTTACTGCAGCTGCTTGTATGTCAGCACTGCTGCAACACCAGGGTTGCCAGGTCTGAATTTTTCTGTGGAATAAGACGACTTCAGTAGTGGTAGTATTGCCTCGAGATGATTGTTTTTTGTCTGACGGTCAGGTGCAAATGAAATTTAAAATATCTATAAATACACATCCATATTTGAAATCACATCATCTAATTATACTACCAAACTGACTGATAGCGCTGCCCAACATTGAGCTGGTTTTGTCACACAGATCTGGCAGCCCTTGCTGGCACCAAGCTGGAAAAAGCAAAGGAGTCATTTCAGGGATCTGACTGACCCGGTTAAGTTCATATGGGCTAACGTTACATTAGCATAGTTAGAAGTTTAGACAAAGAGGCTTTCGGGGACCGTTGAAGCTTGATAGACACACCGACATATTGAAGCTCTTTACTAGTCCTCCTCAAAACTTGTCTATGAAAATTAGTCTCTGTATTTTTTTCCTCTGTTATCATATAAAATTGAACTCTGTGAAAGAAGAACAATCAAGTGATCCACCATCTTTAATGTATTGAATGTGATGTTGTCAATGACATGCAGTGTGACTGGTCAGAACGTCGGGAAAATCAGCGAAAATATGATGTGAAAGCAGTGACTTCATGCAGGTTTGAAACGTATATATATATACATGTGAATAAATTGCATGACAAAGAGGGTCTGGTGTGCAAAGGCCTTCATCCCCCTCTTCACTGCGGCTACAATGTCAAGGCTCAAGGCTTGACATATATATATATATATATATATATATATATATATATATATATCTATCTCT
>JAJHUR010075236.1:0-18576 GCA_027495735.1 Lutjanus campechanus | reverse complement strand
ATCTACAAAGGAAGGAGAAAGCCTCATATCAGTGTTGAATTTAGACATGCAGTGAATTGTTTTTACATTGGGTTAGGTTATAATGACTGGGACACATATAATATTATAATTATTACTTTAATTATGGTGAAAATCAGGTTGCGAATGTTGAAAACTAGGACATGTTAGTGTTTTATAGATGTAAGGACACCCGGCTTGAAGCCTGAACAGTCCCAGACAAACGAGCAAATCTGGTCAAATTAATGATTGGTTAACTGGGTGAAGAGGGATTTAGGGAATGGTCAAGGGATTTTTGAGTAGCCTAAACCTATTCAGAAAATTACCGCATGTGGAGACATGTAGTGACTAAGACTGTAAATGAAGGGAGTGAAAACCAAGGAAAAGCCAGCCTTGGGTTCAGACGGGTTTAACGTCCAACTTTCTCATCCTGCTGTGAATGTTCCCAGTCAAAATCAACATTTCATGAGATTTTTTTATGATACTGAAACAGCTCAAAATAAAAAAAAAAAGACCCAGAAATCAGATAAAGCTGAGCTGGACACGGGACAAAATACCTTATCTCTTTGGCAGACCTTATTTTGTGTAAAAAAAACAAAAAACTCAGTGGTTTCCAGTGGGTGAAACCCTTTATAAAAGTAGAATTTCATGATTATTAGGAAAACAGGCTTTCAGCTGGCAATGATACATTGTCTAGATGAGTTTCAGATGTAAGCTCTTTTTACATTTACTCAATACTTAAATCAGCAATTTATAAAGGGGAAGCAACTTGACATTTAGTGTTCATAGGCATGAATATCTCTCACTGCAGTTACATTAATGTAAATGATGACTTAATAAAGCCACAGGTACCAGATAAATTCTTAACCAGTACACGTTAGAAAATAAATTCTACATCACAATGCATTATTTGAGGATATTGATGCTGTCAAGAGTAACTTCAGCATATTCTGTTTTTCCACCAGATGGTATGGGAAGGAGAAGGAGTGTGAGGACTACACTCACTCGCAGCCTTACTCCTGCAGCATCACTCGGGACCTGCACCTCTTCACCCCCTACGAGATCTGGGTGGAGGCCTCCAACCAGCTAGGCCAGGCTACCTCTGATGTCATCACCCTCGACATCCTAGACGTGGGTGAGTGTGAGAAGAAGTGAACTTTGACCTGTTTTCTTGAAGTGCTGTTTTTTTGTTTTTTTTTTAAAGCTTAGATCCTGGTGTCAATGAGCCCTCGGGTGATGATCCGGGACAGTGGACACCAGTCTCTTAGACAAAGCTGCCTGCGACCCCTCATCACAGGTTACGCATGTCTGCGAATTGTGGGCAATTCAATCAGTGTGGGATTTCGTGATTTTCCCCCGTCAGATTATTCATTCTTTATTCAAATCCATGTTTGTGTCGTCAAAGCGGTTACTAGTCTTGGGTTCAACATAATATAAAAAATTCAAGTCCAAGCTTCTGTTGACATAGAAACAAATGCAATGAAATTCCTCCTTTGCCTTCCGCTCTGAACACTGTTAAACAAGGAAACACTGGTGTCAAAAATGGGAAAAAAAGATAAAAAATAAATAAAGATATCAGGAGAGATAAAGAGAAAAGAACATAAATAGGAAAGAAAAAAACTGAGGAAAACCACCTACAGTTACAATGAATATCAAAATATAAAGTGAACAGTATCAAACAACAGTTCAAAATCACAGAGTTAATGAAAAGGAAAAGGAAGAAGGGAGCAATTATCAATATCAGTCAATAATTCGCATGATTTTTCGAATAAAAGGAAAACAAAAAAATGTGATAGGCTATATAAATACTAAATAACGTCTATATGGGAAAAAAAATCTAGCGCTTATAAAATGATTTTTGCGAAATGCGAACATTCTCTCTCCTCACTTGGAGAACAAAGTAGTGGTGAATTGTTGCGGTGCAGAGTGCACTGATGGTGATTAGCTTAGCTTAGCATTAAGACTGTAATCAGGGGTTAACAACCAGACAACCAACAACCAACCAACCAACCAACCAAATCATAAAAATATGCCTTCCAGCACCTCTAAAGAGTATTAATTAACAAGTCATGTCTTGTTTGTTTAATACATATAAAAAACTTTGGTGTAACAGAAACAATTTGCGGTTTTAAGGGGGGTTATGTGCCAGACATTTTCTTGGCCGGCAGCAGTGACTTCAAGTTTTCACAGAGCCACTCGAGATGCTTCCAGACTTTTTTATAAAATAGATATAATTTTGTGCAGCAGATTCACTTTATTAGTTGGAACTTGTGTATGTGAGGGTATAAAATGATGCACGGTACACATAAAATATTAACATATGAAAAATGGTGCAATCTTGGTTTTGAATATTCCTCTCAGTACGAACATCATACAAACCCGCATTCTAAAAAAGTTGGTGCGTTGTGTAAAACTTAAATAATAATGTAATGCAATGATTTGCAAATACTTTTCAACCCATATTCAATTGAATCCAGTACAAAGACAAGATATTAGATGTTCAAACTGATTAACTTTATTGTATTTTGTAAATATACACTAATTCTGAATTTGATGTTTCAAAAAAGTTGGGACAGGAGCATGTTTACTACTGTGATACATCAACCTTTCCTTTAACACTCAGTAAGCGTTTGAGAACTGAAGACTGTTGAAGTTTTGAACAAGAAATTCTTTCTCATTTTTGCTTGATATGATGAGACAGGTCTGGACTGCTGGAAGGCCAGTCTGGTACCTGAACTCATTAACTACAAAGCCACACTGTTGCAACACGTGCAGGATGTGTCTTGGCATTGACTTGCTGAAATAAGCAGGGACGTCTCTGAAAAAGATGTTGTCTGGATAGCAGCATATGTTGCTCCAAAATCTGTATGTGCCTTTCCGCATCAGTGGGACCTTCACAGATGTGATGAGTCTGGAGGGTCCTTTTCTTCGCCCTTTTCCTCTTTAGCCCAGAGGTCACACTGTCCATGATTTCTAAAAAAAACGTGGACTCGTCAGGCCACGGCACACTTTTCTCTGGGGCCTGATTTCCAGTCGTGCCCTTTACGTGCAGAGATTTCTCTGGGTTCTCTGAATAATTTAATTATATTATGACGAAATCCCTAAATTTCTTACAGTTTTGTGTTGAGCAACATTCTTAAACTATTTGCCCACACAGTTTTTCATAAAGCGGTGAACCTCACCCCATGCATGCTTGTGAATGACTGAGCTTTTTGAGGATGCCCCTTCAATACCGTCTTTGTGCTTTGACCATCCTGTGCATCATTTCACAAGCTTTCACACGTCTGGCAGGACTAAGTCTTTTCCAGCCAGATGACTAAGTAAAAGCTTGTGAAATGATATTACCTCCGACTGCGACCTTTTCATGATACTTAACTGTCACCTGTGACCAATTAATCTGTTTATCTTTTAAATGTTCAAACAGGTGTTTGTTTGTTTTTTGAGCATTCCACAATTTTCCCAGTTGCCTGTTGCTTTTTATTGAACATGTTGCAGGTATCAAATTCAGAATGAGTGTATACTTACAAAAAACAATAACTTATATCAGTTTGAACATTAAATATCTTTGTTCTGTATTCAATTGTATACAAGTTGAAAAGTGCCTGTAAATCATTGCATAACATTTTAGACACCATCCTGACTTTTTTGGAATTGGGGTTATAAATACCATAAAGAGCTGGAACAAGATTATGCAGAATGTATGCCATACCTTCAAACCATATGGAATAAAATGATTTAATATCCTTAAAGGGGAAATGATGGGGAAGCCACAAGTTAGACAGTTCACTCTTACCATTATTTATAATCTCATGACTCCTCAGATTTATCTTGTGACCCACAGGTTGGCAACCTCAAATGACTTCAGCTTTAGCCTCAAACGGGCATCCTATAAATGTCAAAGAAGAGCATCAGTTCACTTTATAAATCCATCTCTTTTATTCCTACAGGACAGGACATTGGCTTGACTTCTGTGGCCTCTGGCTTTTGAAGAAAGTTGTTCCCCAGAAGTCATCCAGCTTCATGCTGATAGGAATTGAGCGGCGTTCCCTTTTAAAGCTTTGTTATGTGGTTTCTTGCGTGGCTTAGCACGATTTAAGCAAACGGAGCATGCAACAAGACCAAATTCTTCTCTTTTCTCATTATCCCCTGAAAAACTCACACTCGCACTTGCTCACAAACGCATGCATGCACCTGGACAAGCGTAGGTGTGTAATGAATGGAAACGCCCTCTCTTTTGATGAGCTCATTTTCTCTTTACTCATGCTCACTGGACACACACATGCACAGAAACACACACACACACACGCACACACGCACACACACACACACACACACACACACACACAGAGAGAAAACACTCACGAAGCCCCTTTTATGTCGTGTTGGAATGTTCCACACTGATCCTCGAACCTAATCCCGTCTCGGAGCCGGCTGCAGACCCCCGAGGCCTGAGGAGTTTGGGCTTTGAGGCTTTAAGACTTGGACCTGAAATAATACAACCTGATTAGCTCGGAGCTCTTCACCTGGCTCACTCCTAACATGCTCCTAACGCTGTTTGGGAACAGTACGGAGAGAAAACCATATAGAGTTTCATTACTGGCGAGGAGGAAGCAAGCGTCCATCAAACTGTAATCCCTTTCCGTTCCCTAATGTATGCACACGCACACCTGTTTACACACCCCGAGGGCAGGGCAGGGCCTGGTAACAATATAGAAACAGAGACGCAGGCAGAGCGTAGGCGGTTTCTGGACTTGTGTGTGAGTTTTGTTTCGCTCAGGTTGCCCTGGCCATTCTTTTCTTTCAAAGTTTCCAAAACAGTAGCAGGTCATAAAACGCAGCAACCACACCTGCACCGAGCTGCTGTGACTCACTCGCGTCTATGGTCATGTCTAATCAGTTCTGAAGGCGAGGCGGAAACACCTACAGTTTTCTCTGCATTCCTCAGTCACGGGGGAACCCTCTGAACCGAGAGACTAGAGGCAACTTGTATTCGCGTCTGACTCTGAGATGAGGATGTGCTGAGGAATGACACGACAAATGTTAACCATGATTCATCTGTTATTTGTCAAGTCTCATTGACTTTCATTGCTAAATGTGTGTAATGTATAGGGACAACACATTTGCTCTTATCAGAGGATAAATAACTTTACTCTTTGTCACAAGTACCTTTTAAAGTGGAAATATGTCATATATTTGCCTGAAGAAATGATCTAACATTACTCAAACTGTGTGTCAGTTGTTCCGATACCAATATCAGAAAATGTGTCTGATTCTGCCTAAAATGGTGGTATTGGGTATCGGCGCACCAATCCACATAATTTATTACCCTTGAAACAGGTCTCTGCTACTTCTCAGCAGTGTCCTGTACACCATGTTTTTTTCCCCCAAGATAGGAAAGTTATGTTCTAGGGCAATGATTCTCTGTATTTATTTATTCATGGTTTAGAGTTGAACCTGAGCTAGGCCATACAACAACGATGGCAATCATGTCACATCCATACAGGGTTAGTAGTATATGGTTTTAAAAAAATAATACTTTTTTGGTACTCAGTATCAGCTAATACGCAAAGTTCAGGTATCAGAAGGGAAAAAATGGTATAGGAACATCTTTAAATACTATACAATGCACATTATTATATTAGCTTTAAATTTAGGGTAGACGTGAATGTATTTATTTTTTCTCTCTTACTTCCAAAGTGGTGTTCATCACTTCACCACAGAGCAAAGCTTTTGAGGAAATGAGCAATCCGATGTTGTGTACCGGTGCTGTATTAACAGCGGCACAAACAATAATACCACTTGGAAACGCTGGGGTCGGAGTTGAAGTTGAGTTTCGTGTTTTCACTTTAAACAATTTTCTTCTCCTTCTGCTTTTAAAGTCAAGAGCAGCTGGGGCTGCCATCATTTTACACAAGTTAATTTTCTTGTTATCTTGTGAGGTTTTCTTGAGATGAAGGAGCAATTGAAAAAACAAGAACGACGTGATAGAGTATCTTGCTTAGCTCAAAACAACAATGGGAAATAGAATGATGTGACAGCCATTCATATCAAACTTATATTGTTATGAAACGTGCCAACAGAGTGTCCAAATTAAAGGCAGACAAATTTTAAAAAATGAGAAATGCATTGTACACTGTGAAATCTCATACTTTATGTTAAATAATGTATATGGATCTTTGTTATAAAGAACACCTGTGCATGCGTGTCAGATATTGCTAAAAAAAAAAAGCAAGAACATAAGAATAAAAACAGCAGAGCAATAAATATAAAGTGTATAATGATTAAATGCTAACACCAGTGCTGAATAGAATGTTACAAAAGTAAGAAAATTTAATAAAATAAGTAAACTAAAATAGAAAGAGTGGTATTGCACATGATAGAGTAGCATTATAGCATCTTTGTTGACTTACTAATTTATTTATTTTTTGACTCAAAAAAAAAAAAAAGAAAGATTTTTCCAGACAGTAATCTTGCCAGCAGTCCTGCTGTCAGGCTACAGCAAGACATCCATAAATCAGAAGGGAGGGCAAGAGCGTCTCTGTAGCCTGACAGGTGAAACTCAGGGCAAATAAAGTTGAGGAAACACTCTGTGCTTCTTGTAAAGCTTAACTGCTGTGATTGCAAGAATATCTGATAACATATCTGCATTTTTATCAACTCCTCTCTCATCTCATCTGACATATGGACAGTAAGAAGACTGTTTAGAGAGATTTAAGTGAGTAAATGAAACTGTAAGTGGAAAAGTAGGTGGGGGTAAAAACATGATTACTCCTGTGATTTTTGAGAAAACAACTCTGTCATACTGAGATAATTAAAAAAAATAACTCATAACTTATCTTTCATGCAAAATATGGGGATGAACTTTGGTTGTTCTCAGATTCAGTACTTCATTTATCTTACCTCGAAATCATTTTTTCAATACTCAAGCCAAAATAATTAAAAATTTAAAAACCACTTAACTTTTAAAGCCCCATATAAACACAGAAAGGGAGGAAAAATCTCCAAGGAAAATTCGTTCAAGTGCATCCATTATTTCAGTTAATTGTGTGTGTTTTTCCATCCAATTGCATATCTCCTACTTGTTATTGGTTTAGACAGTTAGTGTCTCCACTGCACTGAGATATTTTCCCAAAGCTTTAAAACTTTATTTTTCTTAGTTTATTCCTCTCCACTTTAGTGTTAAAAATAAATATTTTTCTCAAACGGACGACTGTGCACAGCCCCATTTGGTTTACACTTTTAAAATCACCCACGAGTACGAACTGACACGTCTGAACTAATACATTTTAGTTCAGAGAGACTCTCTGGCGACCAGAAACAAATCCTCCAAAACTCTCGTGTCAACTCCCACTTCTTCCCTCCGCTGAATCTTTCCCATCTTCTTCTTTCCCCTGGGTCGTCTTGTTTGTTTATTGGTAGGGGATGACATTATAAAAAAGGAGCTGTAGTTGATATTGAAACGATCTCAAAAGCCCAAAACAAAACGCAAGGAAAGTTAAAATAATGGTCTGTCACCATATGTTTGTTTGTCGAAAAGATAATCGTTGGCAGATGAAAAGGCCTCAACTCTTCAGAAACTAGAAGGCACTCAGAGACCACAAACCTCCGCCAACGCTGAACAATCCTTCAATGTGCTGTTGCACATAAAGACATCACTCCTACAGCTCTGAATTGGAATTGAATGGATTTCTTGACCCTGCAAACATAACTCTAAAATGTAGAAAGAAGCCCCCAAGCTATGGATTTTTGGCTAAAAATGATAATCTGGGCCATCTGTCCACCAGAAGTTTATCATTAAGTTCTTCGGATAGAAATATATTTGTTAAAAAAGGCAATAAATTCAAAAATACCCCAGTTTGTGCCTCTTATGAAATCACTGTTTGTATGTTTGAGATTTGGCCCTGATTATGACATCACAGTCCCACAGACAAACCTTTTTTCTCAAAAATAAATAGAAAACCAGCAGGTTGTTGTTTGGCAACACATACACCACATTTCTGAAATATTTGAAGCTGCTATAATCAATTTTTTTTAATATTAACAAGGGATCAAATGACTATGTGTCATGTAAACAGAGTTTCAGCCCATTGTTTTGGTTTGCTGGCCCACAACAACCTCGTTTCCAGGCAGCTGTTTTTAAATGAAAAAGCTCTAATAATATCTGGTCACTACCTGCTCAGCAGACACACAAAGTCAGCGACTAGCTGGTGAACACAGAGGAGCATTTAGCCGCTAAAGACCCAGACATTAAGTTCTGGAGTTGGTATAGAAACCAAAAAAAGGGCTAAAAGAGTGTGAATACTGATTAACATTTATCAAGTGGCCAGAGACACAATTCCAACTTAATGAGAACGTTGCTCCATTTGTAAATAAGCAACTGTTTGCTATTATGTTTGCCATAACAACTTTAAATGGTGATAATATGTCAATTTTGTTGTGTCCAAAAAAAACAAAACAAGTAAAGCTGTTTAAAGATCACACTTTCCTGTTTTGAACCAAAAATAAACCATTTTGGTGTAAAGTAGTTTTGTTTAATAAGGCCTGATTGTATCTAATGAAAGGAATACAAAGATGGCAACAGTAACAGTATGCTTTCACATTTTATATTTTCTAATATTAAATATTTCCTCACACAATTAAGCCATCAGTGGTTAGCACTGTTGCCTCACTGCAAGAAGGTTCTGAGCTGGAATCCCCCAGCCGGCTTGGGGTCTGCGGAGTTTATGGCTGGGGGGCCTTTCCTTGCATGTTCTCCTCGTGTCCACGTAGGTTCTCTCCGGGTGCTTCGGCCTCCTCCCACAGTCCAAAGACATGCAGGTTTATAGGTTAATTGATGACTCCAAATAGCTTGTAGGTGTGAATGTGAGCATGAATGGTTGTCTGTCTCTGTGTGTCAGCTCTGTGATGAACTAATGATGCGTCCAAGGTGTACCCCACCTCTCGCCCAGTGTCAGCTGGGAAACGCTCCATCGCCTGTGACCATTCAAGGATAAGCGGATAATTAATAATGAATGAATGAATTAAGCCATCGCACGTCACAAGCGGCTTGTGATGCAGATAGTAGCTCATAGCAGTGAACTGAATGTAATAGTAGCTGTAAAAGTCCCAAACGGGAGCCACAATCTGGGAATACAGCAGAGCCAGAACACAAACACAAAGCATGTCTTAATCAATTATTCAGTCCACTAAAAACAAACCAGGATTTAGTCATTCTTTAAGCAAAAGTGCCAAACATTTGCTGGTTTCAGCTTCTCAAATGTGAGGATTTGATGTGATCTGAATATCTTTTGGTTTTAGACATAGACTGTATCATAAGTAGTGAAATCATTGTGAAGTCACATTTGATTTGTGGAAAACTGTTTTGAAGTCTTGAGTTTTGCATTATGGCCATCGCTATCTTAGGTTTTTGGAGCCAGAAATTACCATATTTGGATGAAAGCATGAAGCTGGGAAGGATGCACATTGCTGCATGTCTATCCTGACTTGTGAATAACAAGGAAGCCATGCCCTAAAATATACCCTGCTTTATTGTTTATTTAATTCCAAATGGGAGCATAATATACAAAATGAACATCATGTTGTGTTAAAGAAGACTTGAAACTAGTGACTGACACCATAAACTCATTAGGAATGTGTTTACAGAGGTCATAAATCAAGAAGGAGGAGGTCATTTTCTCATAGACTTCCATACAGCCAGACTTCTTTTTGCAACCAGTGGAGTCACTCCCTTGGCTTCGCTTTTCAGACCCAGAAACGATGATATCACCATGGACTGTGGGAAATTATAACTGGCATTTTCCACTATTTTCATTATAGACAGTTTAGAGACTTAATCAGGAAAATAATCAGCAGATCAATCGATAATCAAAATGATCTTTACTGTGGCTCTAATGTCACTGATGTCACAGCGCTTAATGTCCTCATACTGCAGAGGTGATTTTTGGGATCTCAGGCATCATTACAGACCCATTTGGCTGCACTCTGGGCCTGACTTATTAGAAGTGGATGTGATAGAATCAGGGTAGAAGCTAACAATTACAAATTGTTCATTAGCTGGTAAATTTTTTTGGTCTCAAAAATATTAGAAAATATAAAAAAAATGCAATTTCCAAGACGTTGGGTTGATGTAGAACAGTCAAAAACCCCAAAATATTAGGTTTACTATCACAGAATAATAAGAAAACTAGTAAATGTTCATATTTGACAAGTTCGAACCAGCTGATTCTCTTTATAAAATCGTGTTACTTAATAACCTCCTCCATTTTTTCCTCCTCCAGTGACCACGGACCCTCCGTCAGGTGTGACAGTCAGTCGTGTCGGCCAGTTGGAGGATCAGCTGAGTGTTCGCTGGGAGGCCCCGCCCGCTCTCAAAGACTTCCTGTTTCAGGCCAAATACCAGATCCGCTACAGACTGGAGGACAGCCAAGACTGGAAGGTAAAGGACAAGGAGGGACACAGTTATAATAAGGACATAAATCTGCTCTCTTTGTCTCTTCCACACGAACAGATATATCAGCGCAGCGCCGTCCCAGCTGTTTCTCATCCTAATGCTGTAATCACCTGTAATCTAGTCTGATTGAGGCCTCGTCTGCCAGGAGGAGAAGTCGGGTTTTGATCAGGAGAAAAAACACGGGCCAGAGCCACTGTGTATACCTCGGTTCAAACTTTTAATGAATGAAAAATACAGTGTAAAACCTTCAGCCGTGCAGATGGTGCTTCCCAGAATTCATTTGAGTCCTCTGGGTATGGGTGAAGATTCTCCAGTAATTAAGGGGGAATTACACAGATGTAATATAAGCAAGTCTTTGCTCGCAAAGTGGAAAAAGAAAAGAAGGGGGAGTGGAGAGAGGAGACCGCTTCGAAAGGAGGAGAGAGGAGACTTAAATCCAAGTGGCTTTAAGGGTTTGGTGGTGAAAACAAAAACGCCATTTCCCTCTGAACCGGCCCTAATCATGAGGTCATGCAGAGGAATGGAGGGATACATCTCAGCTGTTAATGTCTTCAATATGGCTGTAAAGACGCTCAGCGATTTGGCTTCCCCACGTCACGTCATTAGCCCTCTGATGCCTGTAATTTCCATGTTCTGTTTTCTGTTGTAGTCGCTCTTAACAAGTGTTTACAGACTGGATGCCAGAGAGAAAGTGGGGACTATTAGACAACATTATTAACTGCAGTGTGTGGGCGTTTCTTCCCCTCTATCTATTTGTCTGTCTGAATATTTGTACCTGCTCACGCTCCTGTGCGCGTTTCTCAGCATATGCGGCCCTGTAATAAGTAATAGGCAGCAGATTTTACCCAGCAGGCATGATTACATGAAAATATTTTCATAAACACGCTGATCAGGAGCCACAAAACAATGTGGTGTGCATGCATGTTTAGGTCTGTGCATGGTTTGCGGTTGTGTTTTCTACATCTTGACTCTGCCCTGTGTTTAAGTTTGTGCCCATTGATATTTAATACTGCGGTCAGACCTCCAGCGCTCAACTCTTCTGTTTTTTTGTTTTTTTCATGCAGGTGATGGACGACGTTGGGAATCAGACATCTTGTAGACTGGCTGGACTGAGACCTGGAACAGTGTATTTTGTTCAGGTATGATACCGTGTGGTTGTACATGTGTTGAGGAGTAAGTGGACTGTATAAGATACTTAGAGTAATCAGTGTTTTAGCCAGAGGTGGGAGACGTGAGTCACATGACTCGCCTGAAGTCAGACTTAAGCTCTTGAACTCAGGATTTTCCCTTTTAATGCCTCTTAAGTTTGTTTAAATTACAAGTGATCTTTTTCCAAAACCACATAACAGCATCACATGCCGTTCTGCTTGTCCCAACTCTTGAGTGAAATTAAGCTGCATCATAAATTTTTCACATTAAAAGTTCTTTGATATTTTGGTAAGCTTTTATTATAAAGCAGCAAAGTCAGGAAGTGTTGGGTTTTCAAACAGCGGTAACTTAACATGACTCCTGTACAACTGAAAGCGAACACGAATCAATAAAATAAAGCAGATACCTGAAAGCACAAACAGCAACACTGGAAAGGAATTAAACTTTATACCACAGAGATTCAGTTAGAAGCTACAAAAGTACTAAGAGCTGAACACAGAGAGACTTTTAAAAACATCTTCCTCCCTATTTTAATGCCATTTTTATACCAATATAAGTGCGTACATGCAGATTTTTAAACCCACTGAAAATAGGTGATTGACTCCTTTCCCAGAAAGCTGAGACTTAACTCATGTCTGTGCAGGAGAAGTAGCTCATACAACCCCACTTAAAAAAAAAATCTATCTAACTTTCACTTTAAGATTTCATAATGTCCATAATGTTGTATTTTCTTCAGGTTCGCTGTAACCCTGTGGGCATCTACGGCTCTCGCAAAGCTGGGATCTGGAGTGAGTGGAGCCATCCTACCGCAGCGTCCACACCCCACAGTGGTGAGCACACACACACTCACAGGATTAAACTTACTCAGAAACAATTTCTTCCTCTTGATCTTGGTTGTTGAGAGCATTTTGGTCCATTTTAAGAGGCAATTTGTGCCACTAAAGTTTGTTTTGTATCATGGTGTACCGCACGCCCCACTGTT
The DNA here is from genome assembly GCA_027495735.1 of Lutjanus campechanus. Lineage (NCBI taxonomy): Eukaryota > Metazoa > Chordata > Actinopteri > Lutjaniformes > Lutjanidae > Lutjanus > Lutjanus campechanus. The sequence continues at coordinate 5,998 of JAJHUR010075236.1, read as the reverse complement.
CTCTGGCACTGCTGGAAACTGGCAGCCTCATAGAAGAAAGCAATGGTGTCCTTTTACCCATTTTTTTTTTTTTCTCTTCTTCCAGCCTATTTTGTATTATATTGGCAATTTGAGTTAGGACGAATGCATTGTATAAATCAAATCAAATCAAGTTAAATCAAATCAAAAAACACAGCCAAACCAAATCTAATCACTGCCAAGCAAAACAGTACAAATCAAACCAGACTGTAATGTTTTAGTCGCTACACTAAGGGCTTTTCAAAGAGCTGATAAAATCTGATCTGATGCTGAGCAGGTAGTGTACAAAGCCAAGGGGATCTGCAGATTTGGGGTGAATTTCAAAATCAATTCTATCAATTGCAAATTGCAAACTTCACTTTAATCTACTTTAATGTACTTTTCCGAGAGCTGAATGCTGAGATTCACTGATGTATGTGCAGAGTTTTGACACTAAAAGGCTGTTTTCACATTTATCTTACATTATTCAAGATTAAACCAGCATTTCTCAACAGCTGACTGACTTATCACCCTTACAAAGAAGCAACGTCTTAGGGCCCTTTGTCACGTTTCAGTTGTCAATAAGTTTTTAGCAGAGAGATTTCCCCCGTATGCTCCTCAGATGGTTTCATTTAAATAACTGTCTAAAGGACCAAAGAGGCCATATTGTGCAATATTTCTCAAAAAATGTATAACAGAACTTTATTTCTCCTGTCCTACCCTATTAATCATCTCACAAATCCTCAAATTTATGTTGTGCTCCTTGGATTGGGAACCTAAAACTAGTTCCATCTTGACAGCTAAAGCAGTAAAATGCTACTTTGATGCATCAGTGTTAACATAATAATGTCATATATGATAATATATCAGTCACAGGGGTCATTTACTGCAGAACAAGTACTATTTATTTACTTAATTTACTCCAAATCATATGCCCTCAGTATGCCCTCAGGGGGCTCTACAATCTGTACAGGGTGCAACACCCTCGGACAAGGAAACACTGCCCCCCAAAAAGTCTTTAACAGAGAAAAAAGTGGGAGCTTAAGAGGAGGAATCCCCTTCCTAGGATGGACGGGACCGAACAGCAACATCACAATAAAGGATCTGAGTGTTTCTTCCGCCACTGCGAAACACCAAAGCCAGTCTAACTCCAGTCTCTTCCTCTCCCTCCTCCTCTTCCCATCATGCAGAGCGGTTGATGTCGGGCTCCTGTGACTCCAAGTCGAGCGGGGACTCCAACTCCACCCTGCGCAGGGAGCTGAAGCAGTTCTTCGGCTGGGTGCGGAAACACGCCTACGGCTGCAGCAGCATGTCCATGAAGCTTTATGACCAGTGGAGGGTGCTGATGCAGAAATCCCACAAAGCTCGCAACCAGGTAGGTAAGCATCACTAATGCAGGGACACACAAATCTAATCACAAACATGCATGCAGATACACACTCAAAATAGAAAAGTCTGTTTCGTGTAAGCTGATTTGTAACAGATTGTGTCTTTTAATTCAGGTTCTCCAAGGGGATAAATCCTAGCACAAGCTGCCTTTTCAGGCAGAAAAGTCAAGAAAAGAACTGAGTGCGTGTGTTTTTGTCTATGTGTGTGTGTGAGAAAGAGAGATTGTATCCTTATATGGGACTTTTAAGATATTTTGCTCTGGACATCTTGTGCAAACACCACCTGTGGCCATGAGAGGACATCCAATGAGACGAAACCGAGGGATTTTCTTCTTTACTTCATCTTTTCCAGTCGACATGGGCACGTTTTTTTTAGCAACTGGTGCAACTGGGAGAGACTGAGAAGGTCGCCACAGACATCCTGGCATCATCATTAGAAAGAGACCATGTGGACTATACTGCTTTCTCAAAGGACGTTGTAGCATGAATAACTCGGGCATCAGTAAAGACGTTCGACATGTACCTGCTCAAAATGTGCACAAAGGTGATCAAAACAAGATTCAAACAAACTAAAGTGTTGCCCAAGCATCCAAAAAGTATTCTGTGACCTTTTTTTGGGTTTCTCCTGTGGATCCAAAGCACCATCTAGTGGTGGTTCAGCGTCCATGGACACAAATCAAATCTTTCACTGTAAAAAGAAAAAGTAACAAATTATCACTCAGTATTTCTAATTCATGCTTTGATATATAAGTGGATAATGTGCCAAACTGGTTCAGCCAGCGTTCATGTGTTTCTGAACAACAGTATGTGACTGATGGTGTTTGCGTATGGAGACGTTTCACTGCCTTTATTTTTGTACTGAATTGTACCAGCATATTTAAAACTGTATAAAGTTATGTTTTATTTCTTAAGTTATGTTTAGTTAGTAAAAGAAATATCAATGACTGAAGTTGTTTATTATCAATCTCTAATGTTGTTCCATAAAAATGTTGTCAGAAACACCAGGTTTGGAAATGAGTTGTGTGAACACAAAGCAGACACAATGATAAACACACCTCTGATCCTCCTCTTATCTTTTATATTCATTTTCTCCTGTTGCTCCATGGCATATCACTTACTGCTCGACACATTTCCTGCACGGATTTTGGTCATATTGTCTGGACTTAAATATTTCCAGACAGCAATTTATATGGACAAAAAGAACACATTATAAATTGTTGGTGGTAAGAAAAGTTTAATGCATTGTCATGCATTCAATATAATCTATGCTGCATCATAAATGATTATAATGTTAGACATCAAAATGCAGAGAATTACAAGTAATATGTTGGCTTTATAGATGGAATCTTATTTGAAGTAAAAGAAGACAAAATACATTTTGTCAATCTTTATTTTCACTATGAGATGAAAGCAATGAGTCAGGGTATTTTAAATAAGAGATAATGTACAGTGAGATATAAACCCAGGCAGGCTGTGCAGCTTTAGGTCACAATAATGACCTACTTATTACACAGTTACTTACCAAAAGACAAATAAATTGACAAAATATATATTCAGAAATAGTGTTGTTGATAAAATATAAAATATAAGAACTGTGTCTGTAGCAACAGTCGTAGTTACATAGTAATGGTCTGCTACTCAGAAATAACAGACATTAGAAGACTGTAATTGACCAATCAAAATCGAGTATTTAACAAAGCCATGTGATATCAAACCATAAACAAACTGTATGCAGCCTCTGTAATAGAGCTACTCATTAGAAACCCTCTTCACTGACACACAACACAAACACACACTATGATGCAGCATAGATTCTTTTATTAATGTGTAAAACACTTTACTCACCACCAGCAATTAAACTTTATGATGAAGCATGTATTATTATAGATGCACAGGTAGTCATAATGTATTGCAAGTTCCATCCACCAACCTCTTGTTTATAACTAGTTAAGAGTATGCATAAGAACTTATAATTCATTATAAGTAACATCTATAATGCTTTTTGACTGCTGATGTAGTGCATCAGGAAGCATTATATGTTTGAGTGTAGTCATAAAGCATTATGAATACCTTATTACACAGTATGAATACCCCCTAACACACTATGTGGCTTTGATAGAAAGTGTTCCCAATTTTTCCTCATTATTTCATCCTAAAAATAATCATCAGATGACAAAGTAAACACAACAAGGTTTAAATCTAAACTAGAATGCACTCACAGGAGTTCATTACTCCACCAAGGCTACACGATTCTCTAAATCAGTTATTTAATTTATTTATTTATTAGGACATTTTGTCAAGATTTAAGATAATCATTTATTAATCCCACAATGGGGAAATCTGCAGTGTTATAGGGGATAAAAGAAGCATAAATAAAAACAAAACAAAACAAGAAATAATGAATAAGCAAACACGATTTAAACAAGAGAAAAATGAAACAATAAGAACAATGTAAACAAGAAACAGAGCCATTTACATGATTGCACATAGGAAATATTGATATTTCACCAGAGTGGAAGAATGATTTTGGTATATGCTACGTTAATATTGCAGTGAATTCCAGTCAGTGTGCCTTTACTAGAGAAGACAGGCAGCAGGAGGAAAGAGAAGGCACGATATGCAGCAAAGGTCTTGAACTGGGGACACCATGGCAGCATCCCCGTTTGTACTGTAACATTTCAAAATGTTTTGAAGTTTTAAACCTGCAGCTGGATCCAGATCTTCATCTTCAAAGTCTGCGTAGTGCTACTGTAGGTAAACATGCTCAGTTTTCTAGTATTGGTCAAAACTCCAGCAACACTTATAGTGTAAAGAATGTCTCTATTATGAGACTCAGCTTTTTTGCATCCTGTAGGTGAAGCTTTGCCAGAAGTCCTTTCTCACTTATCTCAAACATCCAACTTTAATTTAGGAAAATATTTGCAATATAAGAAAATGTCAAGTGGGTCAGATGAATCAAATTTTGGTCAAATCGCTCGTGCACATGCCATTTAAATCTGGTTACAGTTACCAAATGTAATAATCATGATGATTTACGTCAAAATGTTTTATCAACCAAAGAATAATGGAAAAGTGTTTGTTATTGAAATTCCTTGCAAAACATTCTCAGTGGCAGAAAATGTTTGTAGATGGCAATTGGTGTGACCAAAAAGGGCTTTACGGTTCAGCGTTTTGGGGCAAAAAAACAAACAAAAAAAAACTGACCACATGGTGGCGCTATCTGCAGCTAAATCTAATTAGTCTTCTTTGGTCCATGGCCTGAATCTGTGAAAGAGCTCCTGAAGACAAACAGTCAGAAATGAAAACATAACTTTTGACAGAGCAATAAAAATCTGACATCTTTGACAAACACTTTCTCTAATGAATCCAGGCTGCAGCTCATCCGCTCCCACCAACAATGAGTGACGTCTCTGAACACATCTCACTCTGCTCGCTGCATTGTCTCGCTGGGTATCAGGGGGAACATAAGACAGTGGTTGTGTTTCCTGTAGTGGGTTCCTCTCTGCTGGTAACACAGCAGCAGAGTCTGATTACAGAGCCTGTGACCACTTAGAGTCACTGGTGCTTAATATTTAACCAGTGTGGGCTTTAACTTGGTCATGGCTCTGCTCTGAAGGTTTTAGTTACCTCTGCGTTCACGGACAGAATTAATAGAAGCAGACAGCAAGACAGCAAATTTGTACCAGAGATTCTCAAACTGGAATGCAAACATCCTTGTATTTTCAAAATATAACAATTTGTAAAAGTCAATTCTCCTCCGGGTGTTTTTTGCCACAGTTGACAGTTTTCAGATGCTGCCTGCATGCTAAGCTAACAGTCACTGAAGTATACAGTGGAACATGGTGGAGTTTTCTCCATCTTTTATGGCTGAAAACCCATTTCTAGATCTCAAAATTGTCAAAATCCCACAAGTTTTTCCAAATGAAGTTTTTTTTTTTTTTTTGTTCTGTTCTCAAATGGATGGATGCAACTTTTCATTGATTAAATAGAAGTTCTTCAACTATATAAGCTATCTTATATCTACTATATTTTATTATCACTTTCATTAAAATGTATATCAAACAAATGTTGGTGTATCTGCTGATCTGTCTGCTCATTAAGATACCAGTGGTGGAGGAAGTACTGAAAATCTGTACTCAAGTACAAGTAGTGTTGCATTACTGAAATATTATTTAACTACAAGTTAAAACTACTAATGTTAAAACATACAGTACTTGAATAAAAGTACAACGTATTCCTCTCAAAAAGTTCTCAGAGCATTCATGGTTTTCATTGACCTGTTTGTGATTGAATATTGCTTATTGGCTACAAAAATGCAGATGAAAGACTTGCATATTAATTAAAACTGTACTCAGTACTCAATTGTCACTTTAAAAGTAACTAAGTAGATTACATTACATTTGGTAATGCATACTTAAGTTCAAGTAAAATTACAGACTCATAAAAGTATAAGTTCCACTGTAAAGTGGCTTAAAGCGATATTCCACTTCCCCAGAATAAGCCACTCAGTATGTACTCACCACTATGCAGATGTGATGATGGGTGAAGGTCTTCAGTTCACAAAACAATCCTGGAGTTTTAGGAGAAACAGGGTAGCAGCCTCATCCAGTACA